>JAOTIZ010000202.1:1899284-1924116 GCA_027123425.1 Erythroxylum panamense | reverse complement strand
CAATTTAATACTGATTAAACGTTTAAATCTTAAATCTCTATCCAATTTTAAAACATGAGGTATAATTTTAAACGTAAAATATCATGAATTTAATAAAATAAATCTCTTAAAATTTATAAATATAACAATAAAATTTGTGTTAGATTAAATTCTAATATTTATGAATTTTATAATAAAGTCAAACTAAATAAAGCAAATAGATTTATTAACATCACTAAGCTCCTTTATACGAGTTATGAAAAATAGAAAACAGCTGCGTATCGGAGGAAAGCCAGCAAGTCATGCATAAAGTAAATAACAATAAAAAGTAAAAAAGGAAAGAAGAAGAAGAAGAAGGACAAATCTGGAATCAGAAACCCTAAGGCCGAAGCCAAACAGACGAAGAAGAAGAAGAGAACTACACGAACCAAACACCCCCAAACCCTTCATTTTCTCTCCTTAAGCTACTTCTTCTTGTCGGCCAAAACTACGAATATTTGCTGGTTCTCTGATTCTTCTCAACGACATGCACTTCCGCGATTTGATTTGGAAGTAACAAAGGAAAGAAAAAGAAGAAGAATACAACCACAATGGCGTCTAAAGGGCCTAGGTCTAGGCTCGATCACGATTCTAGAACTCGCCGTCAAAAGGTGATATTTCTCTTTTTTACATTTCTTTAGGTATTGTAGTGCAGTACGGAAGGCAGTCATTTTTCTTTGGTTTGAATGGTTTTGAGCTAATGGGTTGGGTTAGCGTCAATCTGCTCAGTTAGTTTTATTATTTTGCTCGGCGTAAAGTTGGGGTTTTTAGTTGGAGAAAGCTTGTTTCTTTTTTTTTCCTCCCTTTTTGATCTTTTTGTTCATTATATGGGGTGACAGGATCGCTTGAATTCTTCATTGTACTTGGATTGCTGCATTTGGTTTATGGATACTTGTGATCTTTCGTTTCTTTCTCTTGGTTTTGGGACATAGGGTTACTAGTTTATTGATCAAGAAAAAAAACCAAGACTCAGTAGGCAGAGATGGCGGTGCATGTGTTTAAACTGTTTTTGAAATTCTTGGGGTTTGTGGAATATAGTTGATGGAAGTTACTTGGGTTATTTGCAATTCTGTCAACTAATATATCTACCTCCTGTGTTTATGAAGAAGCTATTCTTGTTGTTTGCTTTTCTTTTTCATGCACATCTTCTGAATTAAAACTTGTTCCTGCTAGTATATATACTGTCATTTAATTGACATGGCATACCACTCACATGAGAGGAAGAAATAATTTGCTATTTGGGTTCCCGAACATGTTCATTATTATTCTTCATTGTGATATCATGGTTCAATTTTCTCTTGCTTGTATTGGATTCGATTGTCTTGATAGTGTGAAACACAGCAAAATTATTTTTCTAGGACTAAATTCAAGGAGTATAAAGGATTTCCTATGTTGTAGGTTTTGTCTTGTTAATTAACGGTAGAAGATGCCGCTTCACTCTAGAAGTTTAAAATATGCTAGTGACTGAGTCTCTGATTAGTTGGTGCCAGCCTTTTCTCTCTTTTTTTAATCTTTCATTTTACGATTTAAATCCAATTGTAGGCACTTGAAGCTCCAAGGGAGCCCCGTCGTCCTAAAACGCATTGGGATCATGTTATAGAAGAGATGATTTGGTTGTCAAAGGTAATTAACCAGTTGAGGTCTTCAAGATTTGATTGTTTTGGTCGTTACTTTGAAGGAAATAAGCTTTATCTGCATATTTTGTGAGTTCTTGTTTGTAATCAAGCTGGTTGTCTGCAGGATTTTGAGTCTGAGAGGAAGTGGAAATTGGCTCAGGCAAAAAAGGTTGCATTGAGAGCCAGCAAGGGCATGGTAGATCAGGTCACCAGGGGTGAAAGGAAATTGAAGGTTCTCCTTTTCTTGGACCTATTTCGCTGGAAATTATAATAGGTTACCTGTGAAAGGGATTGCAGTAATTGAAGAATGGACTGACATTGGCCATGGATTTTAGAAATCAACAAGTAGAATATGAATTTCACTATCAGCATTTATCTATATGATTGTTAATGTGAGCTTTTCACGGTGCTTAGGAAGAGGAACAACGTTTGCGAAAAGTTGCACTTAACATTTCTAAGGATGTGAAGAAGTTCTGGACTAAAATAGAAAAGCTGGTAAGTATCCTTTATTGCTTCATGTTGTGGGAGATTTTATTGCTTGTGCGAGGGTTTGAAACTGTATTGTTGTTTCTCCAGGTACTTTATAAGCACCAGATGGAGCTTGATGAGAAAAAGAAAAAGGCACTTGATAAGCAGCTCGAGTTTCTTTTAGGACAAACTGAGAGGTGATTCTAGGTTGTCTCCCTTTAATATAATGGAGCTTGGTCGATGTATTTTTTTTGGTTTGTAGGTAATTGATTGTTCTTGGGTTACATTTAGGTACTCCACAATGTTAGCAGAGAATCTAGTGGATAAGCCATATTTGCCACATCCTGTGCTGAATCAAGCAGGCATCTCTGAGAGGGAAAGTGACGAAAAAGATAGTGATGGGCCTTCCAAGTCTAATGATGGTAAGCAGAGGCTTATTTATATATATCTTTTAGTATCGTTACTAAGATGATGCTTGTTAGGAAGTAATGGACAGTACAAGGTAACTGCCTTTTAATGGAACCATCCATTTTTTACTTTGATTAGATAAAAAATGTCTGAAGTTACCTACTAGTGCGGTTATCAAAGATGGTGCAATGTATAATTTGAAAAACAGGTTGGTTAAGTAACTTAATAGTTAAATCATTATTCCAATTATAGTATATAAATAGCAACTTAATGATTTGTTGGAGAAAGATCACTAAATTATCTTTTCATTAATTCAAATTAAAAATGATTCATAATGGTGACAGTAGAAGACTGGATCCGACAATAACAGAATTATGTGTTTTTATTTAATTTCAAACAGAATATTAAAGCTGGTTCATAATGGTGTCAATAGAAGATCAGATACGATAATAATAGAATAATGCCAAACAACTCTGAACAACATGTAATTTCAAATTTTTAAATTGATTGTTGCAATATAATGCTATAATTTAATGTTAGTCCAAGTGATATCTGTAATCTAATTTAATAATTATTATATGAATAAATAAATCGAACTTAATAGTAAGTCTATATTTAATTACAATTTGTTCAAACCACAATGGAATAAGATCACATCTTGTGATTCACTGTTTGCTCTTCTATTAGATTTTTTATTTTACACGTCATCCATAATATCCTTAATTGGTTTTGCAGAAACATAAGGTATATCTTCTTATCCATATTCCTTTCTTTGTCATTCCAGAGCCTCAATTGTATGCTGCTGAAAATGATGAGGACTTTGATGTGCAATCAGAGGATGAATCTGTGAGTTTCTATTTTTCTCTATGCATTTTTGTATTATTTTGAATGCCACCAAACCCTTCACATAAGGAGTAACCTAGAAAATGTACTCACAACTTACAAAAGCTGTGTAATTCAAAAATTGTGATTATTGTTAGAGCATCATGTCCTTAGAAACAATTAGATGAGTGTTACTTTGTTCTGTACATTTTTCGTTTGATCTTGGAAACACAAATAATGGGGGATATTGGGTTTGATTGTAAGCTACTTCTATCTGATATAGAGTTAACTATAAATTTTGGAATACATCAACACAAGTACATGAAAAAAGCTACTTCTATAATTAAACTGTGATCAATTTTTGTTTTCCAAAGAAAATACACCGAAGTCTTTGGTGGATGGCCTTCTGCAGCCTCAAATCCTTGGCAAAATTCCGTCAGGAGCAGTGATGAGTCGTGTTATTTTAATATTCATTGAGCTAGAAAGATCTTTATTGCTTATGAGATAATCTTATGTACCTTTTTAAGGATCACATCTTTTTGAGAAAATATTCGAGTTGAAATGGGATTTATCAAAATTTAAAAATAGTTAAAGATCTATTGCTAAAATACAAGTTGGGATGCTTCTTTTTCAGTCTCCGTCTTATCCTGCTTTAATGTCTCAATTCTTCTATTAAATGGTTTTATTCATGTTTTATTCTTCAAAATTCCAATCAAGTTTATCCTGTTAACTTTTACCAAATTTAGAAAACAATATTTTGTCTTTTCAGCCACCCATCATGTATTTTTGTTGTAATTATTTTAGTTTCTTTTTACTAAATATGTTCCTCAGTTACTCAGTTGTAAGTAGATGAATTGAGTTCTGTAACAGAATTAACTGGAAAGACTTGGTTCTAAGGATAAATAACAGAACTCTCTAATGGAGTTAACTAAGAAGACTTCATTACTATGCCTTGGATAGTCGACTTCAGTAACAAGAAAGGTCAGAGGATTAAAATAGTTCGCTTCTATAAGTATTACTAAAATCTGATTGTTCCATGAGGAATATAACATTTGATAGAGAGAGAATGATTGGAGTGGGGTAGATGTAGATTGAGAAATTCATTGTCCCTATTTTGTTCATTATTTTGATGATTTGAACTATGAATTCTGATTTGCAATTATTTATGTTGGTGTTATTAAGCTACATTGATCCAATTTTTCCGTGAATTCTATGAAACCTATGATCTTGTTTTCTCCATGCATTTTTATTGCCATGAGATTATAATTGACATTTGGTGATCTTGTTCTAGGAAGATGATGAGCACACTATTGAGGAAGATGAGGCTCTTATAACTGAAGAAGAGAGACAAGAAGAATTGGCAGCTTTGCAGAATGAAATTGATCTCCCAGTTGAGGAATTGCTTAAACGTTATTCGGCAAAGGAAGGTGAGTTGATTTCACTCTTTCTGAGTTTTGGGACATGGAGTTTGCTCTACAAGTTTGTTCTGGAATTGATTTTGTTGATTATATGTGATGCTGCATAAGGAATAAAATTTTGAAATATTGTGTTTATGGATTTCTTTTTCAATAGTCCATTTCTTTGGTTATCTGTCTCTTCTATGTTTCGGGGTCGAATAATGAAAGCAGTTTTGTTTTTCTGCAGTGTTATTCTTTTAATTATTCTTTTTGTTGATACCTGAAATTGCAGTTAGTGGAGGTAGTGATTCAGAGAAGTCTGAAACCAGAACCACTCCATCTACAGTGGAGGAAACCTTTGGTGAGACCAAGGAACTCTGATTGACTGATATTATATTAAACTTAACAGATCTCAGGATTATTAAAGATGAAACTTCTGCAGAAAAGGAAAATGATCATTCTGATGTTAAAGATGGTGACATGAAAAGCATACTTGTTGGTGGTCGTCGTTGTGTAAGTTGTATGTGTTTATGGTTTCCAGTTTTTTATTGTTAAGTCAGTTCAATGGGTTCAACATAATATCTATTTGCTTACTGTAGGCTGAAAATAATGGAGCCTTGTCCAAATCAGAACATTTAGCTGAATTTGCAAGTTATGAAAGCAGAGATCGATCAGAAAATTTTGGGAAGCCAATAAAACAGCGTAATATGCCCTATGACTTCAATGAAGAACAGGTAAAGGCTGTGCACATCATTGAGTGTGTGCATATGCACCTATACATACAAATGTGTTTTCTCTTTGCTTTAAAATGTGTGTACTGTTGGCCTTTTTAATTCTTTTCCTTCATATTCTGTTGACTACTACTTGCTCCGCATGCCTAAATTATTATGAATTTTCTCTTTGAAATTTGGTATGAAATTGTTGACCTTTATGATTTTCCATATGATTTAAATATCGTAACTATCCATAGTGCTAATATTGTTAATTACCGAGGAGTATGGTTTGTTTCTTGCAATTTTTGGTAGTTATATATATATATTCAGGAGTGTCTAATCCTTAAATACATGATAACCCCGGAATATATAATATATAATAAGATAAAATGGAGAAACAGAATGTCCAATCCCTAATATGTAATCATATAGCTAGCTTCTTTAGGTCCGGTTTTTATCTTGAACTTCTCATAACATGTTTTCTCCAGTCTATCTTAACAACATACCTTCTGACTGTCTAATCCTATTGTTTTCCTTTAGGAGCTATGAATAGTTGTTTGACCAACGAGTTTCATTTCGTACCATTAGTGCTAATGTTGGTATGTTTGGGGCAATGAAAGAAATAATGGATTAGTCCTTTATAGGCATTTTTTTGGTTTTGTTGGGGGAGGGGTTCAGAAATACTTATGGTAACCATTTGAGCCGATGAGATTGGTAATATTATTCATTAACATATTGAGCAATATAATAGGGAAATAAAGATTGTAAATACCGGTACCATACTTCAAGTAGGCGATGGGATTGCGTGATTTATGTTCTTGATGACGTAATGGCAGGGGAATTAGTAGAATTTGAAATTTGAAGAAAGTACTATAGGCATTGCTTTGAATTTGGAATCCGATAATGTTGGGGTTGTATTGATGGGTGACTGTTTTGATTGTTTTGTTCCTTTATGATGCCTACACATTCAGTATTTGCATTATCTGAGATTATATACTGTTCCTATGCTTAACATCATTTGCTTGTTCCCTATATGATGTAGGAAGATGGTGATTTTGTACTTACTACTGGGGAGGAAAAGGTACTTAATGTGGTAGCTTGTCTTTCATTATTCAGCACTTTATCTGTTTATGACTCATTGTAATTGCTCAAGCACATTGTATTTGCAATTGTCCCAACATAATGATTTGGTGCTCTGAAGGTTAGATATATTTACTGATATTGACTATCTTATTTCTAATTTACCAGGGTTTCTTCTGTTTGCTATAGTTATAGTTATCTGTTGCTCAATGACTGCATCTGTCCACTCTCTTATGGTTTATCTTCCTTTTTTGTTTGAGAAGTTTTGGGTACTCAAGAAGTGGTAGTCGATATGAGAAATGACATTACTCTTTTTCCAGTGAAAGTTCAAGCAAAATAATCTCTGCTTGTGTTTACGTGGCTTTCATGGGTTTGCAAAATGTCTTAACATTTATCATTTGGCTTCAATGATCAGGATGATGAGACAACCTTGTCAGAGGAGGATGAACTGGCGAAAACAGATCCAAAAAATGCTATAGATGAGGTAAGATTGCTTCATATATATCTTGTTCTTTAGCTTTGATGGTTTTATAGATGGCTAAGGTAGCTAATGACTGATATGAAATTATTTACGACTTCTGAAGTGCTTGTTGTTTGATTGCTTATTTGATACGTGAGCTTAATATAGCTACTAATTAACAGGTATCATTACTACAAAAGGAGAGTGAAATTCCTGTGGAAGAATTGCTTGCAAGGTACAAAAAGGTAGGTTAAACTGACTGTTTTTACTTATTAGATTTGGCATATCCATTTTGGTTGCCATGCATCACTGATGTTTTTTAAATAGGAGTGCAGCAATAGTGAAGCTTCAGAGGATGAATCTGAATATGAATCCGCTTTGTCAGAGAACGAGGTAGAACCCAAAGAAGGTGAGGATGCTAAGCTGAATCACCAAGAGAACTGTGTTAATGAACCTGTTTTACCTGGTGAATCCTTGCAAGATCTACATCCTCTTGTTGAAGAACAAGTATGTGGAGACGAAAATATCTCAGAAAGAATGGACAGTGAAGACAGGATTGCTGATGCTGCTGCAGCTGCCAGATCTGCACAGCCAACAGGCAATACATTCTCCACAACTAAAGTGCGCACCAAGTTTCCTTTCCTTCTTAAATACCCTCTTCGTGAGTATCAGCATATTGGTCTGGATTGGCTTGTTACAATGTATGAGAAAAGATTAAATGGTATTTTAGCTGATGAAATGGGGCTTGGCAAGACTATCATGACTATTGCTCTGCTTGCTCACCTGGCATGTGAAAAAGGAATTTGGGGTCCCCATCTCATTGTAGTTCCAACAAGTGTCATGCTTAATTGGGAAACAGAGTTCCTTAAATGGTGTCCTGCTTTTAAGATTCTAACGTACTTTGGCAGTGCAAAGGAGCGCAAGTTTAAGAGGCAAGGTTGGATGAAACCAAATTCTTTCCATGTCTGTATTACAACTTACAGATTGGTAATACAGGATTCTAAGGTCTTCAAGAGGAAGAAGTGGAAATATTTGATTTTGGATGAAGCCCATCTGATAAAAAATTGGAAATCTCAAAGATGGCAAACTCTTTTAAACTTCAATTCCAAGCGACGTATTCTACTAACGGGCACCCCCCTTCAGAATGATCTCATGGAGCTCTGGTCACTAATGCATTTCCTGATGCCTCACATTTTTCAATCTCATCAAGAATTCAAAGATTGGTTTTGTAATCCAATAGCAGGAATGGTGGAAGGACAGGAAAGAGTGAACAAAGAAGTCATTGATCGTCTACATAATGTTCTCCGTCCATTTATATTACGTCGATTGAAAAGGGATGTAGAGAAGCAGCTTCCCCTAAAACATGAGCATGTCATTTCTTGTAGACTTTCAAGAAGGCAGCGGAACTTGTATGAGGACTTCATTGCTAGTTCGGAGACGCAAGCCACACTTGCTAGTGCCAACTTTTTTGGGATGATTAGCATTATAATGCAACTTCGTAAAGTCTGCAACCATCCTGACTTATTTGAAGGTCGCCCAATTATTAGTTCTTTTGATATGGCTGGTATAGACATTCAATTAAGTTCTTTGGTTTGTTCAATGCTTTCATCTGGTTCCTTTTCAACCGTAGACCTCCATAATTTGGGTCTTCTTTTTACTGATCTGGATTTTACCATGACTTCTTGGGAGAGCGATATGGTAAAAGCTATTGAAACCCCTGGAAGTTTGATCACGGAGCGTGTGAACGTTGATAGCATAGATGAAATTGGGCCCAGATTTAAACATTGCAAGAGGTTTCCTGAAACAAACATATTTGAAGAGATAAGGAAGGCAGTAGTGCAGGAGAGGCTACAAGAAGCGAAGGAACGAGCAGCATCTGTTGCATGGTGGAATTCCTTGAGGTGTCAGAAAAGGCCTGTGTACTCAACAACCATGCGTGAACTTCTCACATTGGAGCTTCCTGCTCATGCTATTCATAGAAAAAAGGTTGAAGGAAAATCTTATTTATTCTCTTCTAAGCTGGCTGATCTTGTTCTTTCACCCATTGAACGATTTCAGAGGATGATTGATCTTGTCGAGTCTTTTATGTTTGCAATACCAGCTGCACGAGCCCCAATACCTTATTGTTGGTGTAGTAGTAAGGCAGATACTTCTGTATTTCTGCATCCAACTTACAAGGAAAGATGTTCTGAAATGTTGTTGCCTCTACTCTCACCTATTAGACCTGCAATTGTACGGAGGCAAGTTTATTTTCCTGACAGACGACTAATTCAGTTTGATTGTGGTAAGTTGCAAGAGCTTGCAATTTTGCTCAGAAGGTTAAAATCAGAAGGTCATAGAGCATTGATATTCACCCAAATGACTAAGATGCTTGATGTTTTGGAGGCTTTCATAAATTTGTATGGGTACACCTATATGCGTTTAGATGGATCCACTCAGCCAGAGGAGAGGCAAACATTAATGCAAAGATTCAACACTAATCCCAAAATCTTCTTGTTTATCTTGTCTACACGTAGCGGGGGTGTTGGCATCAATCTAGTAGGGGCAGATACAGTTATATTTTATGATAGTGACTGGAATCCTGCCATGGATCAGCAAGCTCAAGATCGTTGCCATCGAATAGGGCAGACTCGTGAAGTGCATATCTACAGGCTAATCAGTGAGAACACTATAGAAGAAAATATCCTAAAGAAAGCGAATCAGAAACGTGCTCTTGACGATCTAGTTATACAGAGTGGCGGCTACAATACTGAATTTTTTAAGAAGCTCGATCCCTTGGAATTGTTCTCTGGACTTAAAGCCCTTCCAGTCAAGAATATTCAAAAGGAAAAGAACCATCATAATGGAAACGGGATTTCCTTGTCAAATGCAGATGTTGAGGCTGCTTTAAAATATGCTGAGGATGAAGCTGATTACATGGCTTTGAAGAAGGTAGAGCAGGAAGAAGCTGTGGACAACCAAGAGTTTACTGAAGAAGCCATTGGGAGATTGGAGGATGATGAGTATGCGATTGATGATGATGTAAAAACTGATGAACCTGCTGACCTGGAGATGACACCTTATAATAGAGAAAGTGTTGTCAAAGTTGATCCAGTTGTTCCCTTTGAAGAGAAGACTTTAACTTTTGCTAGCAACGAAGACGATGTTGACATGTTGGCTAATGTCAAACAGATGGCTGCAGCGGCAGCTGCTGCTGGACAAGCTATCTCATCATTCGAGAATCATCTACGTCCAATTGATAGGTACGCAATACGATTTATGGAACTCTGGGATCCAATAATAAACAAAGCCGCAATAGACTCTCAAGTTGAGTTCGAGGAGGCTGAATGGGAACTTGATCGCATTGAGAAGTATAAAGAGGAAATGGAAGCTGAGATTGATGACGATGAGGAACCGCTTGTGTATGAAAGTAAGCATTTGTTGTTTGAATAATTCTTTATTTTTGTTCCTTCATGAATCCGAGCATGTTTGCATTTTTTATTT
Source organism: Erythroxylum panamense (assembly GCA_027123425.1). Taxonomy (NCBI): domain Eukaryota; kingdom Viridiplantae; phylum Streptophyta; class Magnoliopsida; order Malpighiales; family Erythroxylaceae; genus Erythroxylum; species Erythroxylum panamense. The sequence continues at coordinate 1,913,651 of JAOTIZ010000202.1, read as the reverse complement.
ATGAGGAAATTGGGAGTAGCTTGTTTGTTAGTATGCATCAGGTAAGGTTGTTTGCAATTTCTGTATTTTCAATTTTCTGCATAAAGTAATCTCTACGAGTATTTAAATTGTTTTACATCTCATTATTCCAAAGGCATTTCCTGATGAATTTGAAATTCTGTTAGACGCTCTATCCATACTAAGCATTGGTTTGTATAATGATATTAGGATGGGATGCTGATTTTGCTACTGAGGCCTACAGACAGCAAGTGGAGGCCTTAGCTCAACATCAGGTGAACGGCTTTACTAATATGATGATAGATATTGGGTGTGTTTTTAACATCTGAGTAATCTCTTTGTTCATTTGGGGATTCTAATTTTTGTGTTTAATGATATTTAGTTGATGGAAGAACTGGAGGCTGAAGCTAACGCAAAGGAAGAGGAAGAAAATGGAGATTTTGAGACTACAATGTAAGATTATTTGAATTCATCCTTAAGTTCTTATGTTGGGAGTTATTACTCTTTTTTGGTTAATGGTGTTTAAAATCTAAGTACAAGAGGACTATATTTTAAGATACATCTTGGAGTTCTTTACAACTTTTAATGCAAACCATATGGATTTCCTTGAAAAGCCATAATTCAATGGAGGCCTTGTTATAGTTAGTATACAAAAGAATGATGATGATTAATAATGTATAATGGTGTTGGAAGTCAGTAGCATATAAAGCATGTTTCCTTGCATCTACATATTGGTACTTTGAAGAGCGAGACTTGTTAACATATTTTGTATTCTCTACGCAGGAATGAATTGTCGAGCAATCCTAAACCAAAATCTAAAAAGAAAACAAAAAAAGCAAAGTTCAAATCTCTGAAGAAAGGATCTTTGACTTCTGAAATGAGACATGTGAAAGAAGAGCCATCGGTGGAAACTTTGTCCATGGATGATGATACAACTGATGTCACTTGCTCAGATTCAGTGTCAGTATATTCAAATGTTCATAAAAAGCGCAAGAAAGAAGAGGTCACTCATGCTGTTGAAGCTGAGAAGATCTTAGGGAAGAAGTCTAAGAAATTCAAGATAACCCGTAGTGATATATGCCCTCCAGATTTGGATTTGAGTATGTCTAAGCTGCGAGAACGTTATACAGATGTTACTGATCTTGAGCAGAGACCAGCAAACAGGAGCAAAATGGGAGGAAAAATCTCCATTACGGCAATGCCAGTAAAGCGGGTGTTGACTATAAAATCAGAGAAGTTAAAAAAAGGGAATGTTTGGTCAAAAGATTATGTTCCACCACCCGATTCATGGTTGGCACAGGAGGATGCAATAATATGTGCTGTTATTCATGAATATGGCCCCAATTGGAACTTGGTTAGTGATGCACTCTATGGAATGACTGCTGGAGGGTTTTACAGGGGAAGATATCGCCATCCTACCCATTGTTGTGAGAGATATAGGGAACTGATCCAAAAATATATTTTATCTGCATCTGAAAATCAGATTAATGATAAGACAGGCAACGTGGGGTCTGGCAAAGCCATCCTTAAGGTTACTGAGGTAAGTGGAAATAATCATTTAAATTTTCATTTCATCTTGTGCATTCTTTATGAGGAAATTAGTTCTTCTGAGGACATCCAATGATTCTTGCAAACAATTTGGCGTATACAATTAGAGATAAATGGAAGTTGTTACTCCGGAGTCATGCCATTGGGACTTTCGAATTATCTTTTGTCTTATTGATGCTGGGGATTAGTAACATTGTATGCTGACAGGTGGTCTTGTGAGGAGATATCAATAAATGTTATTCTTATCTTCTTCGCACATTTCACTCATAGGCATAGCTTTTGCTGAGTTCCTGGCTTCAAGTGGTACAGCAGAGCTTTGATTTCAAAGAAAATGTGTTGACGTATGTCATTTTTGCAGGACAACATTCGAATGCTATTAAATGTTGCTGCTGAACAGCCAGATAATGAGTTACTTCTCCAGAAGCACTTTACTTTCCTACTTTCGTCCATCTGGAGGATGAGATCTCGCATTGAGCATTCTCAAAATCTCTCATATTCTCGGAATGGTCTTTATTATGGTGGAGGGTATATAAATTCTTATGCTGATCAAATATCTTCAAATTTAACGAAGGAACCTCAAAGAAGGATGAAGTTCACGAATGTGGGGCAATGCAAATTGCTAGTGGCTGCACTTCATGACTCAAACAATATACGTCTAGATGATGCAGCCTCTCTTCCCAACCAGATAGAAGATGCTCCAGCTATCAGTGAACATCTCGAAGTAACGTTGGAGTTTCAACAGGAGGAAACTGATTCTATGTTTCCAGTGCCTCCTATCCTACATTTGTCAATACTAGGCTCAGACCGACAAGCATCTGTGGACGAGGATGTTAAAGACCGTCTTCTAAGAACTTCCACAAACATGGCTGAGAGTCGATTCAGGTATGCTTCTTGGAACATCCACATTCTTGATCATCTGTTGGAACACTAAGACCTTAATCATGATTTTTTTATGGGAGAAATTGTGCCATGGAACCTGTTTGTCCAAGTATGTTGCAAATTCAGTAAAGAGCACTACTATGATTTGCAAATTCAGTAAAGAGCACTACTATGATATTGGGATTCCTGGAATTTGTTTATCAATAGATGTTATAATGCATTTAGCTTAAGTTTTTTGATCTTGGAAAAGTGATGTTTGCTCAAGTTCTCTGATATAATGTGATTCATATCGGTTTTATAGTGATGGGTTGAGTGCTTGATGAACTTGTTAATAAAGCCTACCTTTTTTAACCTAGGGAGGCGGTAAGGTCTTGCAATGAAGACGGCCATGGTTGGCCATCAAGTGCTTTTTCACCAAGTGATGCCAAATTGCGCTCATCTTCAAAGTTAACACCTTTGGGTAAGCACAAGCTCGCTGTTTCTGACTCCATGAAGACCTCTAGATCAAAGTTGAAGAGAACTTCAGTGGAGCATGGTGAGCTTCGCAACCTGTTTGCTGATTCTGCCGCACAGCCATTTCAGACAGTCTCATCTAGTGATCCAAATTTGAGGTTTGACTTGGCATTGGCCGACATTGACAATGGTTGGACTGATGAGAGTGATAGTGTATGTATTCCATGTGTAGATGAGGAGCATCCTTTTGCATTTCAATGTTCCGAACCTCTCCCGCATGACTATGTTCCGGGTTTTGTCTCGGGGCTAGAAGCTTTTTCGTCATTTCCAGAATATACTGACATCGGGTAGCTTAGTGACACACAGCGTGTGTGAACTGAATTTTTGTGGGATTGATGCTTCTGCAGCTGGAGGTGGGAAGAAGGGACCTTATTGAGTTCTTTCTTCTTTGGTTTGGTGAAATAACCAAAAGAAACTGTGGCATCATTGTTCCTGTGATGTTGGAAAACGTATTAAAAAACTGATGTCTGATGCACAGTTTTGCTTTGCCAATCAAGAGGGAGTGTGCTCTGATCAGATTGTGGTCTCAAAAAGTATGAAATTTAGGATCAGATTCAGAGGGGTTTCAGTTCCAGCTGGGGAGATGGAGAATCTGTAAATTGTAATATAATCTTCTAAGGCTCAATTATTTTTTGGGATGTGCCAATTTTCCGAATATTATCTTATCTTTTGGCATTTTCCCACGTAGAATTAGAATGGAACAGTAAGGAAAGATAGTAATTAATAGTCATTAAATGAAATTAGAGCATCAAAGCACTTGCTGCTCCTATTAGAATTATAGCTTGGTAATTTTCTTATGCTTGGTGCTCGTGATTTTGGATAAAAAGAAAAGAGATGATATGGTGTTAAATTTTTAAAAATTTGTCTAAATTTTAAACTAAGTGATTAATTTTTATTAATTTAATAACTTAGTTGAAAATGTTGGTTTTTTAAGTATTTTGTTGATTTTATTAATGGAATTATTCTTGTCCAATACTCCAATTACGTAATAATTTGATGGTCAATTAAACATTAAAAGATTCGTATAAATGAATTTTAACATTTGGAAATGAACTCTGATAATTAACTGTTGATGTGGCAAACTTAATACCATTAGTAATGAAGGTTCATCTTGCCCGTCTTCTAAATGTTATGGTTCATTTTGAATGTTTTGTAAGTGTTATAGCTCAATTTAAATACCTTAAAATATATAGATTTTCAAGCATTAATTTAACGTTAAAGGTTGTTTTTCTCTTTTGACGGAAGTTCAATTGTTCATAATAGCTTATTCGTCATTGGAAATTTTGATTTTATTAGTTAAATCAATAAAATATTGTTAAAACTAACATTCTGAATTGCTAAGGCTATAATAATTTTAAAAGTTAAATTAAATATTAAAATTTTTGATAATTTAAAATCTGTTATTAAAGAGAAAAAAGCACATTTATATTTAATTTAAATGTTTTTACAATTTATTTAAATTTAATTAATAACTAATTTGTTTGTATAATAATTTGTTTTATTTAATTTATATTGACTAAACTGTTAAGAGCAGAAAAGCTTTTGAAATTAGAGAAAATATGGGAGAAATATGATCTACTTAAATTGAAATAACGTTGGCTATATATATAACGTTACAGACTTGGGAACAAACCACGATGACACCAACGACGGATTGAAATAGATAAACACAAATTCTTTAATATCAGGGATTTTATTCAACAGACAAACATAACAAACTTAAAAACAAATAACGTAACATAAACAATCACATAATAATTTTTTGTAACTAAATACAAAACTAATATTTAAATCAAAATAAAAAGGACTATTTATTGAAGAATGGAGGAATAACCATATCTCATTTCCAATTGCCTGAAATGATAACTTGATAAGAGAATATTAAGCCAATAAGTGTGTACAAATAAATATTTATTCTATTATTTTCTTATCTCTTTTCTTTTTCAACTGTCCAGAGTACTCGATTGATGTAATTTACAGACTATTTCGTCAATTCAGAGGTTTACTCAGTATGCATTTAAAAGGTAACGACTGCAGGTTCTTTAATTTAAAAAAAGTGTAGAGCATAATAAAGTGAGGAATATTTGTATATACATCTTATTTTTTATTTAGTTTACAAGAATCCCAATAAAAACAAAGAAAAAAATAAAAAACCTCTAAAATGAAATTAGAAAATTTCGTATACATATATAGAATGCGCTAAATATAGAATGTAACTGTTGACTAATTACGCATATTCATTCTTATTCTGTTTGCTCCATTGAGTCTATTTAGTGAAAGTCTCAGATGTTATTGTTGTTGTATTCTTCTGCTTCCTTTTCTTCTTCTCCTTCTTCTACTTTCTGATGATCCATCTCTACAGTTTGGCTACTGCGAGTGGTTTGCAGCGGAGAAGTGACGATAGTGTGTAGATTTTCAACTTCATGAACATTATTACTACTGTTACTACTTCTGGAAGGAGTTAAAGCGAAAGGTAATTCCAGCTCCTTCTTCAACTTCTTCAATTCCTTGCTTTTGGCCCACAGAACCGCATACAGTCCCCAAACAATAAGTACACCACCAAGTATGCTGCACTTCCCCAAGTGCAAATTAGTGGATCATAATATCCATCTTCTGTATCTAAGCACAAGTGGCTAACTCAAAATTAAAGGCGATATTTCATTTTCAAATTATTATGATAAGACATTTATCGTAACAGCTGTAAAATTGATTCACTTATTAAATTTATATTAAATTTAACTCGAATATAATTAATTAATTAATCGTATTTGCAAACATATACGCTAAAAATATTTTGTTACGATTGAAATTTTAAAACAGTTTAATTTAATTATTCAATTTCAATCAAATTTATATTTAATTACTAATACTCAATTGAGCTTCAATTCAAATTTAAGTTTGCCTAACATTTTTTCAATCTCAATTCGATTCATTGCCACTTTTTAAGATCAAAAAATTGTAAAGATGAAATCTTGATTTATAATGACTCTATGCAATATTGAAAGAAAGTTCTTGTATTAATAAAAAGCAATAATCTCATAGTAATTGGGGGGGAAGTGATAGTGATACCTTCCAAGATGCAATTTCTCATCGACAAGTAACGAACAGGCAAGTGCAACGAAAACAAGCAATAGAGGATTGAAGATTGATACGAACAACGGCCCTCTCAGTTTCACACACAAAGCTATTAGTGTCACCATCAACCCTGAAACCACTATCCCCTAAACCAAAAAAAAAAAATTATTTACTATGTTTTTAAAAAATAAAACTGTATATATATATATATATATAGATATGTTAATAAATAAATAAAATACCGAATAAGCTACAGTGAGAAGTCGTATATTCCAGCCTAATTTCCATTGCGACCAATCCTTTTCCATGCAGAGAGCGAAGATAATGGCCTGAATTGATCCCATTAAGCACATCAAAGCGGTGCTCCAATAAGGATACGGAAATTTCTCACTTATTTTTGCCTGATAAAAAATATTTATAAATAATTAATAACCAGACTAATATAATTTCTTTTATTTTTTATATTTAAAAATTATAATTTCACATTAATTATGAACTTATTATTAGAGAAATATGAGATATTTTTAAAATAAAGAACAAATCATGAAATCCTTCGATGAAGTACATTTAATTATATGCAATTTTACTGTATCAATTTAAATATCGGTTTAGAACATTACCTGGACTATCAACCAGAGAGCAAAGCAAATGCAGCTTCCTATAGCCAACAAAGTGCCCAAGGCACGCTGATGATGCTGCTGCTGATCAAGAGACGAAGAAGAAGATGGTGATGCTACGTGTCCTCCTCCATGTTTCAAAAGGTCAACATGTGTTGACCACATGTCCAGCTTTGGCCCCTTGTAGAAAGTTAGAAGCATTGCTCCACCTATTCCCAATAACGTCCCCATCACCTTTGCCTTTCCCGTCAAGGACCTTAACCCCACTCTTTCCATCCTGAACGTAAATAAATATCCGGATTTGACGATTTGATCCGATCCAATATATGTAATTACCCGATTCGGGTCGGGTTTAGTGTTACATACCCGAAAGAGACGGCCAGGATGAATGTAACGGCCGGAACCAGATTAACCATGGCAGCAGCAAAGGTGGCAGATGTTAGAGCCAAGGCTTCCAGGTACAAATTTTGTGCCAATGACCCCCTACAATTCACAAATTGATTACCCAGTTTTAATTTTAAAAAAAGTTAGGAAATAACTTATTTATTTCGTTTTTATTAAATTTTTAATAAAGTTTATTCATGATATTACTTATTAAGTAATTCATAAAAAGGATTACATATATAATAATATTTTCAAAATAAAAAGATCAAAACGGGTTGTATTTAATTAGCGGTAAGTAGGTGTAAAATAGTTAGCTTATTGGTAAGAGTCACGTACAAAAGCTAGCTTCGGCTGGAGGATAACAACTGGCATGCATGCATACTGTTCAATATTCATTAATTATATGCAATTACACGACGTAGTTTTACAGTTGAAGCTTGTTACGAAAGTTTACTCTCTGTGTTATATACAAAATTATTACTAATTTTAAAATTAAATAATATATCCAATATTATGCTAAATGTATTAATATAAGTAAATCACTTACCCAAATAATCCGCATAAAAACGCTTGAAAGAGTATCATCCAACTAAGTTTCGGCTTGTTCTTCCTGTTCCAAATAATACCATATTAGTAATAATATTAAGGAACTTTCTAAAATAATTATTAATATTATAATGATAATAAGAAAATATGTTTATTTAATCTATAGTTTAAAAATAATTATTATTAAAAACAGCCTTTATTGCGTATTACTTAAACTGTATTTATAATTTGTTTAAAAATTAATAACAAAATATTAATATTAAAAATTTAACACAAAATGGACATATTTTAAATAATTATAAACCTGATAAGAGAAAATTTTATTTAATTAGTATATACTTAAAAAAATAATTATTGCAAGTTTGTTCTACTCAATTCTCTTGTTTTGTTGTTTGTTTATGGCAGTTACCATACATGAGAGGAAAAAGAAAGCTTGACGCAACCTTAAACAGCGGTTTATGGTAAATACTTTTCTTCTAGAAAGTAATAAGATTAATTATGAAGAACCTTCGTCTTCCTTCTTCTATTTTTCTAGAAACAATATATACTAAAATGGAAGATTTGAACAGGAGGAACCAGAGCAGACCTTTCGAAGACGATAGCTACAGGGAACATGAAAGTGGTGGCGAACAAAAACCGATACGCGATAATAATCCTCCTGCTCATTCCATCATTAACCGCAAATTTGTAGAGCACGTTCACTCCGGCAAATCCGAGCTGCACTATCACCATCAGAACCGTAGGCTTCAATCCATCCATCATATTCTTCTTCTTCTTCTCAATCTTCTAAACGTACCAATGTTAAGCACAACAGGTATCTGTTGCTACTGCTACAGAGAGGCGAGAGCAGGGAAGAGAGAGAGAGTGTAAAGGATGGTTAGAATTGAATTGGTGTGGTAATTGGAGTTTTGACACATAAGGCACACACACACACACGTATATATATCTATACAGAGGGGTACGGTCAAGTCAGGTCAGGTCGAGGTGGTAATGGCATTTACTGTGAGAAGTGAGATTGCGGTTGAACTGTTGTACTCTACGTCATGACATGCGTCGCTTCTCAAAACACCGAGAAAAAAAAGCACGTCAAATCTCAAAACACCGAGAAAAAATAGCACATCAAATCTTCCCGTTACTCTGTACATTAAATCTAGTAAATATATTTATACCAAATATACGTAAACGTGTGATGAAATTTAATAGAATATAATAATAATATAAATATATAGGTAAAATTTAATAAAATATAATAGAACTATATAATCAGAACATGAGATTTAACCCTGAAAAAAAGGGCATGCAATAACCTGGTTAAAGTATTAATATTATAATTACTAATTATAAGTAATAAATTATATATTGTAAATAAATTATTTAGTAAATTATATAATGATGCCTAACTTTTGTTAGTTTATTATCTTTCAAAATCATTTTAAAATACAACTATTATCATAATTAAAAATAAAAATTTACGAAGAATCATAATTTCAAACAATAAAACTAAAACAACAAAATTTTAGTAATACTCTCTCATAATTTATAAAATTTAAAATCCTTGACTAAATGAGATTTTAATTATACTTTGAAAAAATTTAGTGTAGCTTGATTAGTTCGAAATTAACAGATCAAGTTTAAATTGATCAAATTTTGAATTAAGCTCGAGTTTGGAGAGATAGCCGAACAACCCGAACCCTCTCTTCAAAAGCAATGAAGTATATTTTCACTACTAATTACTTTATAATTTGATGATCGTAAAACATATTATGATTATTAATTTTTAGTGATAGTGATAAGTTAATATATGAAATTTCAAATTTAAGAAAAATAAAGTTAAAACAAAAAGCTACTTGAATCGATTGAGTACACATGCAACCTAAAAGAACTTAAAGAAAATTCAAGAATAAGGAAAAATTAAACATATTTAGATTTAAATAAATTATTTTAATTTTTCTTACAACCTAATCATAATTATGCCAACTAATTAGGAATTTAATCATTACATAATTATTTTAAAAATAACTATTTTGTTGTAATGAATAGTTTATGATATTAACTACTATATTAAGTTATTTTATATTTCAATATATCATATATGTGAATTATGAGAGTAATCTTAAACATAAAAAAGAGTTATTGATATTTTTCAAAATTAGAGAATGTACATATACATGACATAACATATCTTAACATTTTCTCCTTCAATACGAAGAAAATTTATATCATATGATTTTTTTTATAAGATTTAACAACAACAACATTCGGTACGAATCTCGCTGACAAAGCGAGGATGTCTCGAAAATAATGAGTATTATACTAAATTTCTAGTTTAGTGATACAAGAACTAACAACTTTTACTAAGTAATGTTTTACTTAATTGCATACAAAGTTTGTAGTAAACTTCAACTTTTCAACTAAAGAAGTACAAATGAAGCAGTTTCTTTCCAGACGTGGGCGGTAGAAGTGGAAATGGTGTCAGCTGTGGCTTTGTTTTCCATCTTTGCCTTCTTCTTCTCTCAGAATGCTTTTTCTTCTTCTTTCAATTAATTAAATATACGTGTATTTGCTTTTCTGTTTAGGGTATATAATTTATTTATTATAACTAAGTATGTATGATTAAAATTGGATGCTTTGACAGAAATGGGTTTTTACTGAAAGTTGTTCGTAGTGGAGGAGTTGGTCGCTGTACTTATTGGAGAGTTGCATTTGCAGGTGAAAACTATAGTCTTCTTTTTTCCTTTTTCTCCGTCAATTCGTAGACGGAACTGCCTAAATCCTTCCATTTGGACTCAGCATGGCGACGTAATGCAACCTCTAGCTGTAAATTTCTTTACTTATTATGGACAATAGAAAGGTGTTTTGGACGATGTCTTAAGAAGATATGGTTTTTTTAATGATTTAATTAATATACTTAGATAAATTTTCAAAAATATTTATTTTTTTAAAATTTAATAATTAATCTTTTAAATTTTATAAAATTTAAGTCAAAATTTTATTTTTATTGACATGACACGGTTTTGAAAACATCTTGAAAATATATATGATAAAAATGCTTTTAGGTGATTTAAATATTGCAAGTTTGAACACTATCAGATATATCAAAGGATATATCTTGTATTATTTATTTATTTATTTTATTTGTTGTAATTTTATTTACATAACAATTTAGTGTACCAGTTTTACTTATTTATTCTTTAACTCTCAACACTTTTTTATTGATATATTTACATGTAAATCTACCGAAAACATCTCTACCATGTAAAAATAAAGTTACGTACTATCAGATCTTTCCATACTTCGCTTTATTGCAAAACTTCAGACTAAGTGTGATAATAATGATGATGATAATGAAGTTACCTAAATATTGCAAAATAATTTTCATTCACAATTTCCGAATTTAAATGGAAACAAGTTATTGCTTAAATTAATTAAAAGAAATGTTCTCATTTCGTTACAATTCGAGGTTTATACACAAATTTTCGCTTTAAAATTAGTATTAAATTACTAAATTTAATCAAGAATGGGTTATTAATTCAAATGTTTAGAAATGGTGGATATCAAAATTTTATATATGATCCCAAGTGTTAGCAATTTTATATGAATCCAAGCTCGGAACTCAAAACTAATTTTCAGTGAACCAAAAGAAGTCAAGCTCAAACCTAACCAACTATAATTTAACCCGTGAATTGCGAGCCCAAGCACACAAATGCGGCAAGTAACCTCAAAAAGGTAACAAAGTAAATGGTTCGTTCAAGCGAACAATGCATGTGAATTGAGATTTCCTTGAAAGAGCACATGAATGGCGAGAATGGCAAAAACAAGATGGACACGAAACCAGACAAAGATACTAGAGTCCAAAGGCTTAATCTATCATCAAAACCAACCTACTTCAAGTTTGACACTTCACCTAAACAATTAACAACCCAGAACTGCCAACCGGAAATTTATGAACTTAAATCTGGTCAACCTGCGTCATTCAGAACACTCATCCATGTTCTTCACCTAAGTAACTCGCCTTCCAGAACTGCAACAGAAAACTTATGCAGTTCTTTTTAGTGTTTCACGAATAAAACAAGCAGTGGTTATTATTCTCAAATAATACCCCACAGAATAGAAAATCAATGGCAAGCACAATCCACAAACTGCATCTGACAGTTTACTCGGTCCCAGCATAACAAACAACGTAATGACGGTCAGGACGCATTCAAGGTCAAAACTAGAATCCCGGAGAGGAGAACAACACGGAAAAGATAGCCATAACAGAGAAAGACAACTGCAGTTTCAAGACTCATTGGGAGCTTTCAAACAACCTGTCAAACATTTATTCAGATGGAAACCTTCCATATCTTCCAGCAGTACGCCAGTAGAAGATGAGAGTGGCTTATATTCGTTTAAATTGCAGATAGCTTGTTGTGGCCCAAAAGACATTTTTAAAGTTAAAACTGAGGGTCCAATTAGCACTAAAGATACCCAATCATATATCCAAAAGATCGAACCCTGCCAAAAAGTTGACCACATTAATAGGTAGCAGACTACAATATAGAAAGTGGCATGCATAAGGTGAAAAAATTTACCCGTAAATCTCCCGTATAATTACTGAGATACTGAAAACACAGTTAACCAAAATGGCCAATCACATTTAAGACTTGTATTTCCAAATAGTTGAAGGAAATCTCTGGTGGAACCCTGAACATGGTTCTCCGAATGCCCAAATCAAGACCAAAACCACCTTCACTGATTGCATTGCTAGACAATTCAATGACATAATGGCCAGTAATCATGGTTTTGCAAATTCGATGCACAAGTGACAAGAAACCCAGCATCAAAATGGCACTCAAAGAGATTAAGACCCAAGTTGAATGTGTATGTCAAGCAAGCACAAGATCCATCAGAAGCAAAACATCGTAGTCAGCAGTTTAGGAACACAAAAACAGTTGAATACTATGCCAAGTTTTGCACTCGGTAACCGATCTACTAGATTGATCCAGAGAGACAATAATGAAGATTACACAACTTCTTTAACAAACTTGCAGACATCCCATCCAGTGAGAGCAAGGATTCCAGTTCCTCAGCTGCAAAATAAACAGATATATATAACTATCATGTCAAAAGTGTGAAATATAAGAACTCCAACACTAAGTAGCATACCTAATTAGGAGCCGATCTATCCAGAACGAAAACCCCCTGCACCTCGACGTTCATAAGGTCCAGAACGATCACGACTATATCGATCAGCTCCTGAAGCTCCACGACCACCAGCATCCCTACCACGACTACCAAATCGATCTCCATTTCTGTCTGGACCATAACGACTACCCCCGCCCCCACCTCCACCACCACTGCTACCATACCTTTCATCTCTTCCACCATACCTGCCACCTCTTCCCCCTTCACCAGGGCACTCCCTAGCAAAATGTCCAGGTTTACCACACTTGAAGCAATCTCCACCACCACCACCACTAGATCTTCCACCACCAAAATCACGATTCCTATCACGGTCATGGCCTCGATCACGACCGCGGTCACTGTTGCCATCCCTGCCAGAGCCTTGATGTGGCTGGGCTTTATCAACAGTAATTGTGCGTCCATCTAAGTCCATGCCATTCATTGCTTCAATAGCATCATCCATTGCTTTCTCATCATCAAAAGTGACAAACCCAAACCCGCGAGACCGTCCAGAAAATTTGTCAACCACAACCTATACAAACAAAGGGTTCCATTAACCTAATCAACAATATTGGAGCTCACCATCCAAGCCATCCTCAATATGCTTAAGGAAGCATGAAATCCCTCCTATCTTAACGTACGCCAATCATCAAGGACGATGCAAGTTAGTCATGCAAACTTAGTCAACAAAAAGACCAGGATTGACAATCAAAGACATAAATCAGAAATATCACAATATGTACTCTTAAAACTGGCTTACAACTAACAAGAACTGTAGCAACTACAACATAAAGAGTGTATACACAAACCAACTAAAATAGAATCGAATCAACAGTAGGAAAATTAAGAATCAAAAATCAACTTGAGCATGATTCTCACCTTAGCTTCAAGAAGATGCCCAAACTTTTCAAATGCCTCTTTCAAACCTCTATCGGAAGTAGACCACGATAGGCCACCAATAAAACATCGGTACTCTACCTCTTCTGGCATTTTCTAAACTGCATATTTTGGCTAATAAATTAGTAAAAATCAAAAGATCCAGCAGTCTATAACATAACAAACTTTGTAAAATCCCCTTATTCAACAGATCACGACCACACAATCCTAGGTACACTAAATCAGAACGAAAGGAACAAGAACCAACCCAACATCACAAATCTCACATAACCATTGAAAATACAGTTGAATTTGAAAAAATCATAATCAGGAAACGAATCACAAGCCAACTATTTCTAGATAAACATTAGTTCAATAATTGAAATAGCGTAAACAAAGAAAGGATCCGATCGGTTTGATTTAGTGCATACCAGAGATTTTAATAACTTCAGGCGAGAGAAACTCAAGGGTTTTGAAGTTCTCTTTGCGTCGAACAAACCCTAAAACAGGGAGTGACTAGTGAGTGCTAGATAGAGAGACTCGGCACAGCTGTTTGGTTGCGTGTAAACGCAGTCAAGCTGTGTACAAATAAACATGATTTTATCTATATAGGTTAGTTTTCCCTAAATTGTAATATATTTAATAATGAATTTCATTTATTTATGTTTTTTTTTTTTTTGAGGGGAAAAAGGACCTTTATTAAACTAAAGCACGAATACAATCTGGAATGGACTCCCAAAACATAAAACCAGGAAAAGAAATAGCAGAA
>JAOTIZ010000202.1:1875323-1893114 GCA_027123425.1 Erythroxylum panamense | reverse complement strand
GCATATTAAATCTTAATTTTCATTTTTATTCTACAAAATAGAATAGTTGTTCTCTTGACATATGGATGAGATTGATCTTGATAGTGGAATAAGCATATGACATATGGTAGTAGAATAAGCATATAATGTATGATGAAAATCTTTTTTTTTATGTCAAAGATATTGTTTTATATTACACAGCAATTAGAAAGTTAAAAACTCTAGTTACAAATAGAAATTTCAACTCCTTAAAGCTTTATCGTAAAGTTCTGTTATCAAATCTAATAATATTTTATCTGTGTATACTGAAGTTTTCATAACAAAAAATAAACAAGTTTCATAATCAATAACGTAAAAGTCTCAAAAAAAAGTTTTATTCAATATAAGTTTCAATTCCTTCTTTTCATAAATTAAGAAAACAAACAAAAAAAATTCTATTTTTCTTCTATTATTTTCTCTCTGTTCACGGTTCACCTCAATATTTCATTTTGTTTCCCTTGTGCGATAAAGGATCCGAAGGTTAATACAATTCGGAAATTTTACATGGAATACGCGAATCTTTATACCTAAAGCTTCATAATCAGGAGAAATAATGAATAGGAATAGAACGATAGAAGCGAAGTAACAGTAAAGTTGACAAATACCGAGGTATAATGGTTGGAGAGAGGGGAATAGAGGTTTGTTTGTGTTCTTCTTGAGAAAGTAAAAATGAGGGGCGGAAGAGGTTGGTTATGGTGGTCAGAAAGGGTTCGTGGCTGTCGGAGAGGGGTAATAATGGAGAAATATTGGGTTGGGGGGTTTAGGGTTGTGAAAAGTTTGAAATTGCCGAAGATCGTCTTTGGAAAAGATATCGAATGGGCTGGTGGGTGGATTATTGGTTGGAGTTGAAGTTTTGGGTAGGCTTTGTATCTGTAGTGGTCTCTGAAGAGGGTGTGGTGTTTTCTGGGAAGGGGCTTGAAGGTAGGGATAGAGAAGGAGAGTCCTTTAGATATGCTTAGTATTCTTGAAACTCCTTCTGTTGCAATATTGGATATACTTTTGATGATGTATCATGTTTCATTCAATTGGTTGGCTGGCTGGCTGGCTGGCTGGCATGAAGAAGAGAAGCAATCATCAGATGCAGAAGAAGCAACCTATTGATCCATGCCCTTGTTTATATCTATCATGCAAATGGGGCTTCTGGGGTACTTTCTTTTATCACCACTGCTTAAATTTATTCTTTATGCATATGGAAACTCTGTTTGCCTCCCGGAAGTTTGTAGTTATTATTCTTTGAAATTGGATTCTGATTCAAAGTTTAATACAGATTCTGAAGTTGGACAACACAGTTCTTTAAGTTTAATCTTCATTTATTTCAGTTGCTCCAAACTTTAAATTCATGAATGCAGGAGTGTGTAGCATTTGATCACAAATGTTGGTACAGCTGCATATCACTGCTTTTGCTTTGGTCGGTTGAAGACTGCATCTTAAAGATAATATTAAAAAATGGAACGTATCTGAACTTCCTGAGGTATCTAAGATGGTTTTTTGGGCCATTCTTTAAGTGAGTACATCATTTCTTTTCGTGTTTTTAACTTTTGTGGATTAAAGATTTGCATGATTCTTTCTACAATTTACTCTGTCACAACAAATGTTTTTCTTGGTGATTCCCACCAAATCAAGTTCTTGGTAATTGAGTGGTTTCCAACTTCAGAATCAGTCCGGTTATAATCATTAAAGTCAATTAACTGTTGCAGATTTAGGAAATAGTTACTATGGATTATTTTACCTATTTGTGGGAAGATAAGAAAGAAGGACCATAAGATAAGAAAGAAGGGCCATAAGTATACTAAGTTAAGAGTGAACCTCTAATATCGTGGACCAAACTATTCTCTACGGAACTGTATGTAAGGCTGCAATAAAATTTTAGTTCCAAGTCCTTGGGTTTTGTTTGGCAAACAAACATTTATGTTTGATTTCTTATATTAATAAGTTACCTTAAACCTGGTCTTGAGATCTACATATCAAGAAATCCTTGCATACAAGATTGAGAAATGAAATAACTTGTTTGGGAATGCATTTCAACTAAATAAATGGACTAGAGTATGTATTGTTGATAAGTTAATACATAGGTTTTCTAGGTCCCATATTACAAAGATGAAATATGTCTTGCTCCAAGGAAGATTATGTACTCATCTTTGTCCTCCACCCTTAGCTTTTCCATAATTTCTGTAGATATTTTTACGGGAGCTGGATTTTGGTTGTCCTGCTTAAGTTGGATATCCAGGACTGAGAAAAGCCCTATCATATTTCCACAACTTTTTAAGTTGAGTATGCTTTGAACTAAATGTTTGGTTAGTTTTAGTGATGGTAGAGGCCTTTGTATACTGCAACTTGTCTGGTGAAATTTGTCCATTTTATTACCTTTCTTTTCCTACGTCTATTCGTGCTTTTATACATTCTGCTAATAAATCGAATATTAGGGTGTACCTGGAGATGTGATGATTGTTCCTTATCAAAATGAGAAATTTCTGTCTATTAAGAAATACTGCTTACTGTCCATCTTAAAACCATTTAATTCTAACAAGCACCGTAACTTTGTTAGAGGTAAGTTCGATGTACCTTGTGGGACTATAATCAAAATTTGGTTATTATGGTGATCCCACTGGTACATACCAAATGTGAGTCATAACCCGAAATCCTTAACTGTTTAATTCTGTGCATGCCTCATTGATCCTAATTAGAAAGAACCTTTAGCTGGTCATTCATGAATTATCTATTAATGCATGACTGTATATTAGACGTGTCATTATTGTAATTAACAAGTGGCAAAAAAGAACTATCTCTCCTTCTACTTTTGCCAGGTGTATATGAATCCAAACTTACTTTAAGGAGCTTTTCTTAGGCGTTTCAACTCAATTCTAGCCGGCTAAACCACCTTACGTTTCACATCATACTGTAACTGAAATAGAAACTATTTCATCATGAAACGCCTTCCTGCTTGTATCCGATACCTTGCTGTTTGCAGCTTGAAATTGCTTGAAAGAGGTTTATCTTCTGGTTTCTTTACTTTGGGCTAAAAGTATGTGCAATTGTATTTCCTTGAATTCACACGGCTTTTTAGTATGAATTTGTATCTTATGTGATTTCCAAAATTTGACCAATCTCTCAAAATCTCTGCAGATGTTTCAGTCTAGGTTGTCTTTTGCTCTAGTTGTTAGGTAAGCATGGTGTCACTTTGAATATTCCTGATATATGGTATTTTGGAAGTCCTCAAATTCTACTTTCAAAGGAAGCTTAGTATAGATGATGAAATAATCAACTTGATGAGTTGATAAAACTTGTTTGCTTTTGGATTATTGCCTGTTGAATTGTGGCAGGTGAATTGTCTTTGGGTTACAACTTCATGCCAGGAGAGCTGTGCGGATCAATGCAGCTTCATGACAATCAGCACCCACAACTATATCAATGTGCTTCTGTGGGTCAAAGAACAATTCATGATGGTTTACATTCAGATGTGTCGATCACAGAAGAACTGAACCCATCTGGTATCTTCTTATCACAAAAAATATGATGAGAAGTATGGCTTGAATTGATTGTGAAATGAATTATACTGATAATTTTGATGGTCATACAGCAGCTGAAGGGGAATCAGGATCAACATGGCAGCGTGTGAGATGGACTGAGGAAATGGTGAAACTTTTGATTACTGCTCTTTCATACATTGGAGATGAAGGAACCTCAGATTGTATTGGTTTTGGGAGAAGAAAGTCTTCACTCCTTCAAAAGATTGGGAAGTGGAAGTGCGTGTCAAGAGTGATGGTGGAAAGGGGCTATCATGCTTCACCTCAGCAATGTGAGGACAAATTTAATGACTTGAACAAAAGGTATAAAAAACTCAATGAACTACTTGGGAGGGGCACTTGCTGCAAAGTTGTACAGAAGCCAGAGCTTTTATATGTGATGGATATTCCTGAGAAAGCAAAGGAGGAAGCAAGGAAAATTTTGAGCTCGAAGCATCTATTTTACGAAGAGATGTGCTCATATCATAACAGGAATCGGTTGTTTCTTCCTCATGATCCTGATTTGTATCGGTCCTTGCAGTTAATTCTGTGGGGTTCACTTGAGTTTGGTAAACATTCATCAAGGCAAAGAGATCATGACATTTTCCTTCAAGCTCAAGATTCTGCAGCTGAGGATCATTGTGAGGGATCTGAGGCCTCAACAAAGCGGTTGAGAGAAAATGAAACTGAAGATGTTGATGCTGGTAGTTCCTTGAAACATTTGGACGGTAGTAGCAAATCAGATGCTCAACAAAAAGACCATCTTGATCTGGATAATGTTGCTCCTGAGGCTAGTAAAACACCTGAATTGTTGGAACGACGTATGGAATTTCTTGCACTTAAGTTAGAAGAACGAAAGTTAGAGATACAGGCTGAGAGGCTTAAGTTGGAGAAGCAGCAGCTCCAAACGAAGACAATAAACTGGAAGCAAGACAGGGAGATACAGAAGATGAGGCTGGAAAATGAGCGTATGAAGCTTGAGAATGAGCATATGGCACTAGAACTTAAGCACAAGGATCTGACTGCTAGTTACAAGTAGATGGTTCCCTCTCTTCTTCACAGCAATCTCTTCCCGGAGTCCATGCCGCGATCTTCTGCCGTGATCCAGTCTTCTCATCCATCTAATATCCAGTTACCCTTGTTGGTTTGAAAATCTGGAGCAGAACATAGGACGTATATGTGGTAGCGTTGACTGATGTTTTTACCTTTTATTCTGTCAACTGCAGTTCCAATGGCAGATTGCCTGTGACTGATGCAGCTGTCACCTTATCCTTCTGTATCAACGGATCTTCTACCATTTTGTTTCCTTGTACAAGGCAGTTCAGTGGCATCACAATCTAGTTGTCTTTAAATTTCTTCACCTTGTTTTTGTGTTTGGTTTTGCATTCTATCTTTTTGAACACTTCATCATCATCCTAACTATAGGTTTTCCTTTATCCTACCATTCTCTGGTTGAAGATATCTTTGGCACTAGCTTTAACTAAAGCTTCTGCTTGATAATTAGCATTAACAATGAGACGGGTCGGGCTGGAGTTTGGACTTTTTTGGGCTTTCGATTGGGCCTTTAAATCTGAAACCCAAAATTTGTTAAAATTTGAAAGTGTAGTTTGGTTTAAAGATTAGTCAACTCAGACTTCTTTACTGACTAATCAAAATGTTAACTAGGATTAAGCAAAAAAAAAAAATCTATTTTCAACTTGATTCTCATAATTCATACAATGGAAAATCTTAATATGTTTGGAGATAAAATGATTATTATATATTATGTCTATTTATATAATAGTATAAAAATTTTAAAATAATTTTATTGTTGAATTAAACTTTTATTTTATTATTTATTTTGATTATTATTTTTCAAGAAAATATTTTTGATAATTTTCCTTTTCTATATGTGATTATTTTTCAATATACTAAAATTAATTAAGAATATTCATGTAAATAAAAAATAACGAAATAATTAAAATGTCTAAATAAAAGCTATTTTGTGTATAGTTATTATTAGATATATTATTTAATTTAGACATAATTGAATTGTTATTTATTAAGATAAAATTAAACACTATAATTAAATAAAATAAAATAAGATAAAGATATAGATATGATATTATAATTAATTATGAGCCCAAATGAGTATAGAAATGGTAAAATGGTACTATCAAGCTCAGCTTAAGGGTTTAGGGTTTTACTGTTTTAGACGTCCAAACAAGAAGAAGAAGAAGAAGAAGAAGACGGAGGAGGAGGAGGAGAATGTGGTATCTATGCGTGTTTTATCACAGATTGTTGGATTATAGGAAACCTGAAGTTGAGTCACTTGCAGAGCTATATGGAGGCCTTCAAATGTCAACAGTTGAATGGAAGCTTCCTCAAGACCATCATCCGGATTCTCCTTTCCATTTCGTCAATCTTCCCTCTGAAGATGTCGCCCGCAGCATTGCCAATCGCAGTTTGTTCCCTTTTGATTTTCCATTTTGCGTCAGTTTCACCCATTAACGTGCTAAAGAAACAATCTTTGATGCAGGTATACTTGTGAAGGGGATGTATGAGCTGTGGGGACAAGGGAATAGCTACGAGGAGCTTGAAGAATCTATAAAGAACTATCCTGAAGATCGAAAGCTGCCCTATTTGACTTGTGAAAGTACTTTCAAGATCACTGTTGACAGTTTTGGAAAAGTAATTAGTTTCCAAGAACAAAATGATCGCATTAAGGGCCTTGCTTATATACCTTTCAAGGTGGGTTTAACTTGTTATATGTGAGTTGCTTTGAGTTTCGATTTACTTTTTGTTTTAGCCTTGAGGATGCTGTATATGCTTTGTTTGACTGAAGATTTGATAGCTCTCACATACATGGAAATGTCTGAGACATTTTCTTCTTCTATTGAGATTTGCCAGTTTCTAATTTACTATTGGTCTGAGGGCTTTTTTCTCTACTATTTCTCTAGGTAAAATCATTCCTAATTCTATGTAGTGTTTCCTATCATAATTCTTAATCGATGCTAATTCAGTCTGATGCAGGGTCGAGTTGATTTAAAAAATCCAGAGAACAAGTTCTGGCTTATGGAGACTGATGACCATGGAGCTAACAATGGATTGCCGCCAATTGTTAAACGAACAGTCTTTTTCGGTAGGGAAATTGGTGGTGCTGACAGGAAGCGTATACCAACTTATCAGCTAAAAAGTCGAATGTATCTGGGTCCAACAGCCATGGATGCAGAGATGGCGTTTTTAATGGCTAACCAAGCATTAGTCACCTCAGGAAAACTCGTCTATGACCCTTTTGTTGGCACTGGAAGCATTCTTATCGCCGCAGCTCACTTTGGAGCAATGACAATGGTCTTTTCTCATACTCTTCTGTCTAATGCTGATCTGTTTGCATCTCATTCTTCAGTAATTTATTTGAACTTCCTACATGAGTTGATATCAGCATAAGTAAATTATTCAGGGTGCTGACATAGACATTCGCGTGGTACGTGACGGACGTGGACCTGATTGTAATGTTTGGAGCAATTTCAAGCAGGTGACATACTATTGAGCAGTTCCCTTTTTTAACTTTGGCTCAAAACAATTTTAAAGTACTGTTCTAAGCACCTATAGTACTTGAGCTGCATTAAACCTTTACTTGATTTCTTTTGTCCTTTCAGTAGATTGATTTAGAATTCCAGGTTTGTATATAGAAGCAGCAAGAAACTATACTTATCTACTGATACATTTTTGCAGTATGGATTATCAATGCCAGTTGGTCTTTTGAGGGCGGATAATAATCTTCCTCCTTGGCGTCCTGGTTTAAAAGAGGTAGTGTTTTGAGTTTTGACAATGTCTTTTTCCTCATCCAAGAATGTATTAGGAATTAGAGGTTGATGATCGGAGTGAGTTTCAATCAATTGCATGCTTATAACTTATTTTCTTTCACCAGATTTGGCAGCATCCAGGATTTGTTTGGAATTATTGACCTTAGTCTCCCAATATTTCTCCATTCTTCATATTCTTTTAATACTATGTTTTGAATTTGCTTAGGTTTTTGATGCAATAATTTGCGATCCTCCTTATGGGGTTCGTGCTGGGGGCCGGAAGTCTGGTGGCCGGAAATTGCTGAAAGGTGCTGTGGCCCCTTATACTGTTCCTGATGACAAGAGAACTGACCATATACCCTCCACAGCACCTTATAGCTTAGCTGAATGTGTTCATGATTTACTTGATCTTTCTGCTAAGATGCTTATAGCTGGCGGCAGGCTTGTTTACTTTTACCCTGTCTTAAGAGAGTATGATATTGTAGAAGATATGTTCCCGGAGCACCCATGTTTCAAGCTTGTTGCTAAGTCTGAGCAGATCCTAAGCTCACGATACAGCCGTGTATTGTTAACCATGGTGAAGACAGGACCATATACCGATGAAATTGCTGAGCTAGCCAGGATAAAGCATTTGGAGTTTAAAGAGAATCATTTGAAATCGCTGGAAGATGGTAACCTTCATTCTTCTGTTTTTAGTCCATCTGATCCTCAGTTAAGTACAGGTCCGAAATCATGGAAAGATATAAAGCAAAAATACAGGGGCAAATATGTATGATCTTGACCACATTTTAAGGGGTTTAGATAGTATCATGATGCCTGAGGATCGCAGATTGTCACTTCATGGATTCTTCCATGCACAGAGAGAGGAAAATTTGTTGTTGCTGATGATTAGTTAGATTTGTTTAACAGTACATTTAAAGATCTTTCTGTTTGTTGGTCTTTACTGGTTGATTGTTTTCTGGCAAGATTGTTATTGCCGGAACAATTGGCCGGTTTGACTGAAAAAACCTGCAAATTCAGGGGTGTTAGACATTGGAAGGTGGTAAGTTTCTACCTCTCTAGGTGGTGGAAGTATTAGAAATTCTCAAGTGTTGCTTTTAGATGACCAATGGCTCAAATTTAAAACTTAAATTGCCTGATTTTGACTATTGGTTGTCCTATACTACAGAATTTAGGTTGGTATGTAATAGTTCATTACCAAGTTGAATATGACAATTATTTTGGTGGTTTTTAATTTTTATGACTATAAGACTATTATGGTTAATTGTCAAAATTATTTTTATACAACAACAAATAGATTCTAATATGACATTTGTCATAATAATATTCAAAGTCATTAAAATGATGACTCTAAAATATTGTTTTACACTTTTACTATTTAATGTATTGGGTTTAATTACCAATACTTTAATTTTAAGTTTGTTAGAATTTTAAATTGAATTCGAGCCTATAAATTTAATGTGTTAAAAATCGAAATGGGAGATAAACTGATAAAAAAAGAGATTTAAGATTTAAAAAATTTATCTGGTATTAAATTGTCATAACATTGGTTAAGATTAAATAAAATTATTAAAAAATTAAAATGATTGAAGATTACATTTATTTCGAAAACTTTAAAGTTTAATTAAAAAGAGTATTAAATAAAAATTAATTAGCTTATTTTAATTTATAAAAACTAATCAGTTTACAAAAATTACTAATAAATTAATAACAAAATTATTAAACTAAATTAAACTAGAAAACTAAAAATTAAACTGAAAAAAAGGTAAAATCGACTGAGCTAGTACTATTTTTAAAACATTTCATAAAACACTAAATGTGAAAGTCTTAAAGATTACCTTTTTTAATCCTAATTTACCATTTGCCACCAACCTTCTTGCAAGTCATTCATAGTTTCTACATTCAAAGTAAACTAACTTACCACCATACATGTTGGTAATGGAAGTTTTTATAAGAACTATACTATAATAAATAAATACATGAACATGAGCTTGCAATTAGAAAAGTGATGAGATCAAAGAATGTAAGAAGATCTTAGAAGTAGGAATATGAATGGAAGGACACAAATTTTCCTTTTTCTTCTTTTTTTACATTATAGAAATTAAGTGTTTGGAACTAAACCACAAGAAATTAAAGAATTTACCTAATCCAAATCATCAATAATAACCTTGTCTGTATCCTCCTCCCATATGAATATGATAAGGATTTTGTTGAAGTATCTTTGCAAAACCAACTTGTCCTTGCATCCCATCTCTTGCATACTGTTGCCACATTAGTTGCTCCTCCATCAACAACTTCTGCTTCTTTTCCAAGTCTGAGATTTGCACATATGGTGGTGGAGCAATGCCGACTGAAGCAGCAAAAGGGTCTCCGTTTCCTGTGGTTGTGGCCTCACCATCTTTGGTGGTCGGAGGTGCCGGCAATGCCAACATTGCTGGCCTTCCGGCAGACCGTAAAGCAACACTACTAGCACTTCCACTTGCTGCATAAACTGAAGAAGACATTGCATGCATCATTGTTCCTTGCTGATACATCCCATCAAGCATGAACATATCAAAACCACCAGGAAGGTTTGTTTTCTGATTAGATAGATGGCTTGCTGTTTGAACTAAAGCTGTTTCCCAATCTCCTTCATCCTTGAATGCTTCCCATGCAGGAGGACCATTTGGAGCAACTGGTACACCTCCATCAAATAATGCCAGTGCCAATCTGTTTGATTGATATTCTGTGGAAATATCTTCTCCTAAGTTCAACAAGTCAGCCTCTCGTGGACCACCCTTGTTTTGTTCCTCCTGCTTTGGCTCTTCCTTCTCTTCTTCCTGGAAGAAATCTTCAGGTGGTGGTAATGCCTTCATCGCGTACATATCTTCTTCAATCACTTCTGGTTCTTGGACCTCAGCAGTTTCACTCTCAGGTTCAACAATGGTGGTGGCCTTATAATTTTGTGCTAATGAGGTCTTTTCTCTCAGAAAATCATCCATCACGTCAAGCTTCTTCTGTGTTATTTTCTCAACTTCTGGATACTCCGAAGAGCGAGCCACCCCAACAGTCTTGCACCAACCATAGAAATCATCAAGCTCATCTAGTTGCTTTGAAACACGACAGAATATCTCATAAACCTTAACAGATTCAGCGATCTGTAGCTCCATGAAACGATCAACCAATACACCAAGTATCTGACTTATGTCATAATTCAATTGAAAACTCTCTTTCACTATTGGATAAAGAGCAACAATCACGACTCTGTTGTACTTTGCTCCACCTGTTCAGTTCCACCAGAACAAAACATGACAGAAACAAAATCCAATAGAATAATGAAGGAGAAACTGAGAGAGAGCAGATTGAAGGGTACTTGCAGAAAAAGAACGAACCTGTGGGACGACAGGATAAGAAGCGTTCAAGTAGTTGCAGCAAATGTTGCATCCTGGAAAATACGAGCTCAGTTCTCATTTCATGAACTGGAGTAGTAGGTTTAATCTTTCCATGGTTACTAGTCTCTCCTCTTCCTCCTCCTCCTTCAACAACACTCCGACGATCGTCTTCAAACCCAAGAACACAGCGCTTCCCTGGCCGACTTTGCATCCTGAACTCGAGCCTCTCATCGAGATACAGTGCATAAGTACGCACAAACGCAGAGAAGTCCCAAGAATCAGACCTGGAAGTGTCACGAAAATCAGACAAGTTGAGAAGACGAGTCCCTCGTCTAGTTGCAAAGAAGATCTCTTCCCCGTAAGCAGGATCTCCATCGGCGAGGAGGCGTTGAACCAACATGAGTGTCTTCAAAGCCACTGTCCAGTTCTTGGTCTTGTTAAGGCGTCTGGAGATGAAACTCACGCATGCACTCACGTAGGCACGAGAATAAGATGTTAAACTCAGTATTTCTCGAATGTGTTTCTCATCCGCTGGATATTCTTCGTGCCTAGTTGCCTTAACAATGGCTACCTCCAGATCAGAGAGTGAGTCGCTGTTGTTCACTTTAGCTAGGCCTATGCTGGTTTGGTCCTTCACCGCTCCTATTGCTCTTTTGAACGTGCTTGGAGCCATCTTCGAGTTTTGAGTTCACAACTACTTATTTATATGCCAGAATTTGATCTGACAAGAAAGACCAAGTTATATTCGTACACATCATTTTCTAACATCAAAATATTTTAATAAAATAAATATTAAAAATTAATTATGCAAATTTTAATATCAAATGCCAAATTTTATAAATATATAATTTTTTTATTCCTCAATATTAATATTTTGGTATTTGTTCAACTAAAATTACTTTTTTGTGACCATAAGATTACATATATAAATAACATAAATAAACTCTTTGTAAAATAACAATTTCTTATAATGATAATTGTCAATAAGATGGTCATCAAATAAAACAAAATTGTATTTACTCTTACGAGCGAAAATTAATAATCTTATCTCATATTATTTTTTAAAAACAGAGCAATCCGCAATCACTATCTTTTAGATGCGCATTGGATAAATCTCCGAATTGACGTAATAACATGTAAATCACGCCAAACGGTACTTCACACTAGACAAACGTTGCACAATAGGCTCGATTGAAAGATTGAAAGTATAGAGAATCGAACACAAGACATTTTGACCTCATATTCTTCCATTCTACCAACTCGATCATCCCTAAGGGGTTATCTCATAACATGGTAATTATAAAAAAGAAATTACGTTAAGTTAATTAAAGATTGTTTACTCTTATAAAAGAAAATTAACAATCTTGAACAATAATAAAATTTTCATTAAATAAATTAGAAAATTGTTAGTTTTTATTGAGGAAAATGAACAATAATATCTTACAATCTTACCTGACTCTCATGCACCCAAGACTTGTGCAAGAAAAGGAAATGCTTATGAAGGGAATTGACCTCCCACCTTTGAGGAGAACCTTCCTTGAAAGAATGAAGAAGAAGAAGGAGAAGAGTTTCTTTAAATCTGACTTTTTGTCTCCTCTTCTCTCTTCTTCTCTATCTTTTTTTTTCCTTTCTTATTTCACTTATCTGAACCCATCATCCATCCATTATTGCATGAAATTTGTGGAGTTTGAATGGGAGGTAAGAGGCCACTTGGTTTGTGTTAATAAGAGATAATATCTCTATTTTTATACATAAAATAAATAATCACTAAATTCTTAAATTTGTCAAAGTCAACATTCTCAATTTTTCTATTTTAGCATTTTTACCTTGTTTATCTTTATCATATTATTTAGATAATCACTTATTTTATTATTTTATTTTAATATTTTAATATTTTCATTTCATTTTATTTTATTTTTTCATGTGAATTATTTAGAAACAACCTCTGTACTGGTTAAGATAAGGTCGCGTATTGCTGAAACTCTGTGTATTAATGAGATTTTTACTAAATTGTTATTTTTATTGTTATAGTAATAAATATCAACATAAAAAAGATACATATTATTAGTAATAATACTTTCTTTTTGAGCATTTGAATTTAGACAATAGATTTGAGGTTAATTGGATAAAAATTGAGCATTAGGGAGATGAGGGTTTTTTGTTGTTGCTAAAATTAGTTTTTTAAATAGGAATTTGAAATATTTTTAGACTAGTAATTCAAGTTTATTTTGTGAAAAATAATTTTAGAGAGGTAATTCTTATTTCTATTAATGTTACAAAACTAAAATTAACCTTTTTTATAAAAAGAATGTTAGGTTTAGGATTTTAAACTTTGTAACACCTTTTTATTTTTCTTAGAAAAAAGTATATAAAAAATTGAATAAAATTTAATTTTGAAAATAAATAAGAAAATTAGGTGAAATTGAATTAAAATTTAAAAAAATCAGTATATAAAAAATTGAATTAAAGATTATGTCTTTTTTAACTTTAAAATTGAGCTAAAAATTCAAGATTAATTTGGTGAAATATGAGGTTAGAAAGGTTCTCAAACTAAACTAAGCTTTCTCTAAAATAAGATTGTTATGTAAGAGAGGAATTTTAAATATTCTTAATTTTAAATTTAAACCTATAATTTGAAATTAATTTGAATTTAATAATTTTTGTTGATAAAAATATATTAATTGATTAATTAATTAAACTATTTTTATAAACTTTTTTTTTATAAATTTAAATAAACATATTAGTAATTAAATATATCTCATTTTAATTAGGGATATTTGAATTTATGTTATTCATCATCATCAGGGTTTAGCAATGTAGGAAAGCCCTAAGAACTCTTTTCCTGTTCTTCTCATCCTTTGCCTTTGGTTTGGTTAGCTTTCTATAGATCATTACACTGCGAAATGCCTCCAAATCATTCTTCTTGGTCTCGTCTTCTCCTCTTCGCTTCCCTCAGAAAATCCCAATTTTCCCGGAAAATTTCAAGCTTTCCACATCTTCCCCCACTCCAAACAAGTCCAGTCTTCCATAAGTTAAAAGCCACCCACTTCTCCACCGCCTCCGCCGTTCCCTCCGGCCGTATAGTCCAAGACCTCTTGGCTGAGCTAGAGCGAGAGAAACAACGTGAAAGGGAGGCCAGAAAGCGAGCTGGAAAAGACACCAAGGATATTGATCTTGAGGACGAGGAGGATTACTTGGGTGTTGGCCCATTGATCGATAAGTTAGAGAAGGAGAAGCTCAAGAACGTTAGCCCTGAGTTGTTGAATCAACATGAGGAACCCACGGATTCTGATAGTGACGACGACGATGAAAGGTGGTCATCTGATGCTTTGAAGAGAAAGGCTGAGCAATTTGAGAAGAAGTTCAATCGCCACAAGGAGCTGCTTAAGAATTTTACTGATGCTGGTAAATGATTACGAAAGAAAAATGAATATACATGTTTTGAATTTATTAACTGTTGAGTTTATTATTTTCTGTTCCTTTTTTTTTCTTAAACGGTGCTCAGAGACTCTTGATGATGCATACAAATGGATGAATCGAATCAACAAGTTTGAAGAGAAGCATTTCCGGCTTAGGCCTGAATACAGGGTCATCGGTGAGTTGATGAATCGACTAAAAGTAGCGCAAGGAAAGGAAAAGTTTTTACTTCAACAAAAATTAAATAGAGCAATGAGGTTGATGAAGTGGAAGGAAGCTTCTGAACCCAATAACCCGGAAAATTATGGAGTTATTTGGCAGGCACAATCAACCCCTGATGCTGATCTCCTAGCAGGTGCTGGATTTGAGAAACAAAAGCAAATTATGCAAGGTGGTGGGCCTGATGATGGTGAGGAAGAGGAGTTTGATGACATGAAGGAGAGGGATGAAATGCTGCTAGAAAAGCTTGATGCCATTGACCAGAAACTTGAAGAGAAACTCGCTGAGTTGGATCATACGTTTGGAAGGAAGGGCAAGGCCCTGGAGGAGGAAATCAGAGATCTTGCAGAAGAAAGAAATGAATTGACAGAAAAGAAAAGAAGACCGATGTACAGGAAAGTAAGTACTTGTGATCTTCTTCTTGGTGCACATTTCTTTTGTTACTTTCCATGTGAATTTGATCTATGATTGCTGGCTTGTGAACAAGTTTATGAATCTTTTTCAGTCGAATAGGACATAGATTTTGACCAGTGCATATGTAAACCCCACAACTATATCTCACATACAATTCTGGGTTAGTATCAGTATCTATACATAATGAGCGCTGGATCCATCTCAAATTTCTCTTCAATAATTTTTCTACATTTAACATGAATTAATAAGCAGTCTGAACTTGGGCGGTTGCTGTAACGGATGTTGCGTGCCTTAAAGTATGCATGCACTATTACGCACTCTCATTCTTATCATCGCTGACAGGGTTTTGATGTGAAGATGATTGGCGTTAATAAAACTACAAAAGTTACCAAGGTATCAACCCTATTAGTTTATATTGTTATTTATAAGTTGGGAGTACTCTTCCACTTTTTCTTAACAAACTTATTGCGTAATACAGGGAGGGCGAAACTTCAGGTATTCAGCATTGATAGCCTGTGGAAATTATCAAGGTGTTGTTGGTTTTGCCAAAGCAAAAGGGTCATCATTCCCTATAGCCCTTCAGAAGGTATTTTTCTGTTGGGATTAGAACTTTATTATCCATGATTTTATTTGGAAGGCTGAAGATGGGGTGGCTGGGGTGGAGACAGAGTGGGATAAATGCACCAAAGTCCTGTATATAAGTACCACAGTTTCTGTTTTAAGTCCCTTATATTCGCAAGTTCTTAGACCGGGCTTTGCAGTCAGAAAATATATGGCCGCTATCGAAACCATACCAATAACACAGAAGTCGTGCATAATTTGTTTCAGGGGTCAAGGTGCATTCTTCATTTTTTAGCTGCCATCTTCTAAATTATGAGCCACAGCTTGTTTCATTGATAATGTAGGAGGTTGATTATATTACAAAAGGCCTGTAGCAGCATAATGCTGTCTGCCTTTTCATTTTCTTTGATCTTTTCACCGTTGTCCAACGCCTTAAGCATGTTATCTTGTCTAGTGAGA
The DNA here is from genome assembly GCA_027123425.1 of Erythroxylum panamense. NCBI lineage: Eukaryota > Viridiplantae > Streptophyta > Magnoliopsida > Malpighiales > Erythroxylaceae > Erythroxylum > Erythroxylum panamense. The sequence continues at coordinate 1,877,367 of JAOTIZ010000202.1, read as the reverse complement.
CTATAAGTTCACTGGTCGTGTATTTGTTCACCAATTTTAGTCTTGTATCATGTATAAGCTCAATGCTATTCTAAACAGTTTACTAATATATAACTTTTTCTCTGGTAAACAGGCATACGAGAAATGCTTTCAGGATCTACACTATATAGAACGGCACGAGGATCACACTATTGCCCATGCCGTACAAACAACCTACAAGAAAACCAAAGTATTATATCTTCTCTATGATTTTCCTTTTCTCATTCATGTGTTTTTTGTCTCATTCGGGTCTGTAAATTATTTAGGTGTATCTCTGGCCAGCTTCAACCACAACCGGCATGAAAGCTGGAAGGGTTGTCCAGACTATTTTGAATTTAGCTGGTTTCAAAAACGTAAAATCCAAGGTATTGTGCTGTTAAACTGAACCCAAAACACTAGTTTAGTTCCCCTAGTCTTGGATTTTCTATTCATAGTTTCAAACTTTTGCTAGGTGGTTGGCTCAAGGAATGAGCATAACACAGTCAAAGCACTTTTTAAAGCTCTGAACGCAGTAAGTAACCAAATCCTCTACATAAATATATTGTCATCTCCCTACGTGTGTTGAACATCTTTGCTGCTATATTTTGACAGATTGAAACTCCCAAAGATATACAAGAAAAGTTCGGCAGGACGGTGGTTGAGACATCGTTGCTCGGATAGGGCCGTAAATGGCACATGGAGTTTGAACCTTCATTGACATGATAAAAATATAAATTTTGTAACATTCTTTAATGTTTTCTTGTACTTTTTAATGGCAATCAGTTAGGCATTTATAGTCTTTTGTTTTCTTCACTCCCTGGTTCAAGTTCAACTAGATCTGACGAAAGATGGACGTGTCTCCTCATCACATTGGCAGTGCTAATGTATATGACTCCAGAGATCTGATTATGAAAAGAATAAGATAAAATTGCATTTCCATTTTTTGTACACTCTTATTCAAGATGTTGAGAAGCAAAAAAATGTTCATTTGATGAATGCATAAGAGTTGCAGTGCAGTACATATTCTGGATATGCTACGACAGTGTCTGATTCACAGTAGAACATATTCTGGATAATGCAATGTTATAATCTGCCTCTGTAGTTCAATCCAGTGGGCAGGCGATTTATTGTAACGTACGAATCCAAACCCAAGCCCGAGCTTGAGCCGGAGTTTAGCTTGATTGAATCCATAAATGCATCACGACTCATTAATTTCAGTTTGATTAGATCTAATTCCGGTAATATTCAATCTAGTTTAGTTTTTTTTTTTTTGTAATTGGTAGAATTAAAAAAAAAACTCAAATTTTGTAGGGTTTGAATATCCAAACTTAGGATTAAACTTTTTTATATGCCTAATTAAGTCGACGTTATAATCCTGACTAAAGTTATGTTTAGTTGGATATAAAGTTTTTAATGGAATGAAATTAAGGTTATGTTTGATTGAACATAAGCAGGACTGTTTTTAATATTTTATAGGCTCTGGATAAAGTGAAAAAAGTTTTTATTTTTGCCTTTATTAGACCCTCATATAGAATAAAAAAAACAAAATATAGATCTTTTTTGTTGTTCTTTATAAGGTTAAAGAACAGGCCTTATCTTATTTCATTTTATTTTTTATAAAGATAAAATTAAGTCCTATTTTATCGTTTAAGAATGGGCCCTGAGCAAGTGCTCACCCTATCCTTGCCCAGGGCCGACCTTAGAAGTAGAAAATTATTCTTTGAAAATGATGGAAAAGTTCGTAATGTAATATAGTGAAATCTTGTTTATCATTTTATTGCACATCCTAAACCTTCCAAATTTTGTAAGTACAACTTGAATTTATGCCTTAAATCCTGATGGAAGAGTGCTCTGAAGCTCAGGTTTCTACAGTGAATTTGTTATCTTTTGTCTAGACGATAAAAGTCTAGAGATTTAGTATTTAATATCACTATATCCAGTGTTATGTATTGCACTGAGAAGAAAAGAACGAAAAGCAAACACCCAGCGAAATGGCCAATTAAGAGAATGTGTATTAATCAATGCATGAATTACAAAACATAATTCT
>JAOTIZ010000202.1:1845701-1863982 GCA_027123425.1 Erythroxylum panamense | reverse complement strand
TGTCTGGTTTTCCAAAGGCACAGAAGGAGGAAATTTGCATGATTTTATGGAGTTTGTGGACCAACTGAAATGAAGTTGTGTGGCAGCAAAAGACTCAGGACCCATCCTTCATTATTCGTAGAGCCACAACAACACTTTCAGAATGGCAGACTGCTCAACATAGGAACAAAACCACATCCTTAAAAAATCAACACTCTCAACCTAAATGGCAAGCTCCACAATCGAACCATTTTAAGTGTAATGTAACTGTGACGCTTTTATCTTCTGGATTTTATGGATTAGGAATGGTGATTCGGGATTGTAAAGGGCTAAACTGTGTGGGAAGGTTAATGCTTGTACTGGGATGGAGGGATCCTCTAATTGGTGAAGTGTTATATTTTCGAGAAGCTCTAAGCTGGATTAAAAGCCTCTCATTTTCTCCGATTTGTGTGCAAATGGATTGCTAAATAACTACTCGATTTCTGACATCCACACAAAAATTTCCTTTGATGATTATCTAGGATCATAAAGCTCTTCTTAACGAGCATCAGTTTATTTATACTGCTTTTGTTAAAAGATCAGCGAGTCAGGTCGCTCATAAAATAGCTAGGGTGGCCAATTTTATGTCTGGTTTTGAATGAGAGGTATGCCCTTCAAGTTTTCTGTACGACGTTTTATCTTTGGATATGAATAATATGCGTTGAGTGCACATGACAATATTTAAAAATTTTTTTTTTTTTATAATCTCAATAATTCAATATAAAGAGTTACTTTTGCTTATTTGGTCAACTTGTCATTTACATGTACTAAAATATTATCTTATGAATCCCCCCCTTTTTTTTAGCTAAATCAATAAAATATAAATTAAAATTATAAAGGATTAATTAATTAATTAAAAACATATAAAATTTGGATACTAATGATTGGATGTTTCAAAATATCTAATCTCTTGGTAATTTTCAATTTTACACGTGTACGTTAATGAGTGGTAAGAGAACACTAATTGTGGGACCAGTCAACTTTGACGCATATTTCATTTTCCAGTTTCCACGATAAGAATGGCAAAAACACGTAGAGAAGAATGGTCCGACTCTGACTGTTTCCTTCGTTGTGTATATAAACCGGAAATTAAAATACTCTCGCTGGGGACTCAATTTACGACTAAGCTACACCTCGCCATCATCGGGAGAGAATGGGTCACGGTAGTTCTAGAGAAGCTCCGGAAGAAGAAGCTCAACTCGGGGGCCGAAGCTCTCGCCTCTCACGAATGAAGCAGAAGCTCCATGATTACCGCGATCGCCATCATCTCCGCCGCTCATCCCGTAGCGGCGCATCAACTTTTCATCACAAACACCTCTCCTCGGCTGATGATTTCGCCGGAATCGCTCTCCTCACTCTCGTCTCTGTATGTTTTGTCTACAGTAGTACTGAACTGCTTTTTTCTTTGGTTTTTGCAAGGTGTATTAGTATGCTGAGAGTTGTTTGATTTCTGTTGGTTTCAGGCGGAGATGAGATTTAAGGACAGGTGGCTTGCTTGCGTTTCTTTTGGGGAGCAGACCTTTCGTACTGACGTCTCCGATCAGTTAAGCTAATTTCCCTTTATCTTCTTTACTTTTACGACGATTTTTGTTGTTGTTGTTGATGAAAAGTTGTTTATTTTCATTTGTTTATGAAATTTAATACCAAAAAAGCATTGTGTTCAGAAAGAAAAAACGAAAAAATCTGTACCACAGACTGTTACATATTGCCTGTAACATAGTGAGTGGTCAGTATTGGCCCCACATTTACGACACTGGTAGTAGTCACAGGGTATGATGATCACATATGCGTAACCACTAATCGATAACGTAGACAAATGTTTTATGTGAAAGGCACTGTGTAAAGTGGAGTTGCTTTTAGTTGGTGGAAATTAGAAAACCATCCTGACAAACTTTCTCGTGCGTGAAAATGAAGCGAAAAGAAAAAGAATATAGAGCACCACTAAAAATGGGTCTAGACCAGACTGCAGAAACTGGGATTGAACGGTTGTGAGTAGCACATGATTCTGGACATAAAGCTAATGCAAATAGCTTTAAAAAATGTCATTTCATAACTGGTAGAATAATTGAAAAAGTAGTTAATAGTAGTCTTAAGGATATACGGAATAAAAGGTGCATTTTATGGACAGTGCTGCCCGTACTAGGAGAGTTTCGAGCTTGTACGGAGGAATTTGTACTTACGAAACTTCCCACACAAAACAGGCAACAGTTTAAATTCTTTCAATTGCGGTTGAGACATTCTATTGGTCTATAGAAGTAATACTCTTTAGGATGCTTTTTCTCTCATCATAAGATTGCACTATATATAATTCCCCTCCCTTAATTTATATGGACAATTTAATTATATGTAGAACTATGATCTAGTTCAAATGCATCAGACGTACCTGGATCAATATTAAGCTGCTCATTGATTCGTCATGTAATAGAATTAACTCAACCAAAACTTTGGTGATCGTTTAGCTCATTCTTCCAAAAGATCTGACCCAGTGTTTCCATCTTTGAATGACAAAATGTAAGCACATTCTAATCATCCCCTTTCATGATCTAGTTGACCATTCCCCATTTTGTTGAACTTTGTGACTTAACAGACCAGCATAACTGATAAATCCATTCCCATGTTCCATAAGTCTGCCGGTTTATGTGAAAAGTTGAGACTAAGGCTGTTCATTCTACATGCTCGCTCTCCTCCTGATTTTCCTAATTATTTTTGTGACTTCTCAATTGTTCGACAATAATGACCTCATTGGCAAACATCACGATACTTGTAAGAAGATGGAATCCTTTAGTTACTGCTACTGACCCTTTCTCTATTACCAAAGAGGCCTCTAGATTTAAGCAAAATCCATCAACATGGCACTTCCAAAAGGATTATTATACTCCAATAATGCGACATCCATGGATTTAATTTGAATTCAGATTTCTCTGGTGATGATGAAGTGCAGAGGCTCTATGATCATGACATAATTGTCTGAAATTAATTTTATCTTACGGCCAGTGCATTTGGACTCTGTGCACAATGTTCATAATTGAAATACATTATGTCACATCCTAATCCTTTTTCGATATGATGCACTGATGTCGGTCTCAACTGGAGAAATGTTGATTTCATTTTCATTGTGCTGCAGAACAGACAAACCTATTTGGAATTCGGTGAGTACTTTGAATGATGATTAGTTGCTGAAATTCTTTATTTACTTTTCTTCAAGTGAATATTTTGCTTATTAACTAAATTTTTAAATGAAATAGACATGCTATCATTTCAGAATCTGTAGTGGTTTCCTGTTGCTGGCCCATTGTAGACGTATATTATATTGTCTTAAGACTAACTAATATATACCAAATATCCTACAACTTTGATTTTTTTTTGATTGCCTATGTTTGTTCTAGTTTCACCTGTTTCAAATTTGATATTTACTGTAGCAAATGTTTTTAGTGTCTCAATTAACAATTAATTGTAATATGATCACTTCTGCCTATCTGCACATATCGTTCTATAGTGATGATCAGCTTATATGTTATTTAGATTACTAGATTGGATCTATTAATGCTGAAATCTCATGCAGGAAAAGAAACTTCTTTTGGAAAGAAATGGGCCTCATGTTGCTAGGATCTCTGTGGTTGAGGTGAGCTATAAGTCTAATACCGTGCTATGAAATTCACCCCTTATTCTTTTGTGGAGTCCATTTTGACTCAATCTAAACTCAACAGTTTTATTTTTAGATCCTATGTAACCTACTTTAATTTTGGGTCTCTGCCCTAGCTCATAAATAAGTTTTTTATACAAAAGGTTTACTCTAGTTTTAAATACCTGCTAAAGACTTATATGCTTTTTCTGGAGCAAATATCCTTATCGTTGGTGTCACTTAGCATTTTTTTGATTGCATGTTTACTGTAGTTTTACATACCTGCTAAAGACTCCTATGCTTTTTCTGGAGCACATATCCTTATTGCTGGAGTCACTTAGCTTTTTTTTATTGTATTACTTGCACTGAAGTGGCCTTATTGCTAATCAATATTGTTTCCACTCATTAAGAAAATACTGTTATAGTTGTGCACTAGTAAGTATCTGAAAGGCCAAATTTTTGGGCATAGAAACAGCGACAAGTTAATAGTTATTTTCTTTGACCATTTTGACTGATACATATCACCAATTCTAGTACCTGGTTTGTATAGAAACACATTCTGATCAAATAAACTGTTATCTGATCCTCGACCATGAAGGCGTACACGAGTCTAGATGGAAAATAAATCAAGCTCACCTTTGTGAAAAAAGAATTGTTGGCAAGAAATAATATGGGCAAAGAAATTGCTGCCAGGCTCTTAGGGTAGGCTCTTAGGCACAGGGAATGAGGTTTGTAACTCAACTCTGAAACCATGTTATAATGTATGAAATGAGAAAGAGTAAAGCAATAAAGAGTAACTTGGCACAGATTTGGCTGTAAAAGCTTACATCCATAGTATACAGCCAAATAGAATTACATCATTCCCATTATCGTGCGGACTAATTGCAGTTTAAAAAAACAATACATGAAATTAAAGGAGCATTGGAGCCTAAATCTACAACAACTAAAAAGGGCTACATCTTTCTCTTTCATATAAAGGCCCAAGGAATAATTTCCACTTTAGAAGCAAAGTTCTAAAAATATCCTAAAATGAGTTTTAGCTGTTAGTTAAGTAAATTGAGTGAGCTATTATGATGTTGCCTAACTTGTTTACTTTTACAATTAGCAACAAAATTTGAGTTTTGTTTTCATTGCATTGATGAATCATGTTTAACTATTCAGTCTCACTACTATTTTTATTTATTTATTGCTTTAGTTGTTCTTTTATTGGATCTTAATTTGTATCTCATGCAGACAAATAGACTATCAAAGAACAACCTAGTAGGCTTTTGTGAGGTTGATTTACTTGAATTTCTAACACGGGTAAGTGGCCTAATTTTTGACTTACTTCTTCATTTTAGTTTCCATTTGTTTATTGCATACATGACTTATGTTGGGTCTTAAACACTTTGGATACTACAAATAGCTGAAACTTTGATAAATTTTTAATGAAATATATTGGAAAAAGTCATCTCATATAGAGATTGCATGATTCTAAAATCAACTAAATAAGTTCCTTGCATTTCTCAAACTTCCGTCATTGCTTGAAGATTATACACCACCAGGAGAGTGGCTGCAGAAAAAATTAAGTCTATTATACATGAAGGCCATTGTTGCACAATTTATGGACATTTGATGTGCTTTTAGGAAAAAGTTTTTACATTTGCATTTACGGCGACAGACATGCATTTCTGATAGACAAATCTTAAATTTGGCCTTTCATAAGTTTTGTTTTTAATATGACAAGTTTATTGCATTTATTTTCCGAAACTAGATATGTACTTGTGATGACATAACATTTACATGTAAACCTTATACTTTTCCTGGTTGTTTGGGGACTGGTTGGTCAGTAGTTTGGGACTGTTGGAAAGCTTTTGAATATAGCAATTTGTGAGAAAAACATTTTTCTGGAAACAAACTAGGCCAAAGGTATGTTTTAGTATGAAATTAGATACAATTTAAGGTGCCTTTTTTTGCAAATTGTGCATATACTTCTTTTGGTTGATACGCTGTATGTGTTTTTTTTGTTATTTCTTTCTAAATCAAAGAAATATAAATTAGTACTTTGGCTTGTATGTGACTTCAAGGTGCATAAAAACAACTTGTGAGATGCAATATGGGGAATTATGTATCTTTATAGATGGATATATTATATTCTATTCGTCTATTCCTTACTTGCTTAAATTTCTCAGTTGGCAGTAGTTTACATTTACTCTGGAAGTTGGGAATAAGGAAGGTGTCTCAATCAGCAAGTTTTCAGTGCATACGTTTCACCATCCATAATATCATACAATGTTTTTATGTATATAAAATTTCTAACATCTCTCCCTTGACATCTGTTAGGATCTACGGGGAGAGAGAGAAAATGAAGGGAATAATGTCAGAGTTAGTTAGAATGGGAGGGCTGATGGGGCACAAGGAATAACCGAATGTACTAGGGGGTAGTTAGGATAAAAAGAAGGGGGCAGGGAGAGAGAGGGTCATTCGGGAAAGAAGCAAGAGTGAAGGTATTGAGACAGAGAGATTCTATTCTCTCTGAGGAGCTTATTCAGCTCTGGATACAAGGCATTCATAGTGAACCACCTTGTAATTGCCTTATACGGCTATTATTATCAATATCAGTATAGTAAAACTCTAGTGTATTCGGCTAGAGTTCTAACAACATCATATAGATTTCTCTTATGTAACTCCATGATCTTTTGTGCCTTGTTCTCTTCTTCGACTCTTTGTTTGAATATAATCAAACTGATTCAGTTTACATGATATTATTAATTTCTTTTTCTCGGGTTCTAATATATTCCCTGATTTGTCCTCGTGAAATATTATAATTTTTTCAGGATGCAGAATCCGACAGTGAAGTTTTTGAACTTCTTGATCCTTCTTCACCTGGTTCAGCTGTTGGAAAAATTCGTCTTTCATGTTCCATTGAGGTGGGCAATGTGGAACTAGTGTTTTTACAATGTGGTGAAGGCTATTGTAATCAGCTTTACTGTAAACATTGACAGGATCCAATCGAAACGGAAAAAAGTTTTGCAAGACGTATATTATCCGTTGTGGTACGCTCTGCACATTCTCTGCATTATGATCGCAATGTTTTATTTATTTCATGGTAATGATGAACATATTGCCAACTGTTATGGTATGTGAGTGAACAAAAAGTGTCTATTTGATTCCTGTTTGAACAAATAGGTGAAAGGAAATAATCATCCTTGTTGATTTACTCAGAATACAGATGAAACTACCTTAATTCTAGGAAGTAAAGAAAAGGAAAGATTGAGGGAATTATTCCTAACCTACTACAGCTAATCAATCAGAAACAAGTTAGGAAATTTACAATAATTACAGTTAAACTAAATGCTAAATTACATTAAATGCTAATTACTCCACCGTAATTCTCTCCAACACTGTTATCAGCGGCAACATCTTCTGGAGTCTAAATCATTTGTTTCAAAATCATTTAATCATTTTTAACTTCTTACATGTTGTTACAATTAACGAACATTTTATTATTTTATTTATTCGTCTTGACAGTGAACAAATCTCATCTCTATTGATGACATAGAACTTAATGACATCATTGGAAAAATGCTTTTAATATTTAGAAATCGGTGTGATTTGAGAAAATATTTTACTTTATCCGAGTGATGCTTTTTCAGGTCTCTCTTTCTTTAAACTATTCTTAGTTAGATTTCCCGAATACCTCGAGCATTAACTGATCCCTTGATATTTTTGTTACAATCAATGAAAAATAAACCGAGTTCCCTCTTGCTTTAATTTAACTGGTGCCACTTTTAAAATAGTTTCGGCAACAGATGTTTTACATGAGTTGTGAAAACACAACAGATGGTACTACGAGGCATCTTGGTCAGAGGATGTACTTGTTGGCAGTTCAGATCTATTATCTTTAGTTTTAATAACGTAGATTAGAAGGTTTATTGCTCTATTGTCATCCAATAATCATTAATGGAATAGGTTTTGTTCCCAATTATTTAGTTTCTTTTGCAGGATTTGTCTTGTTTGTCCATAGGTATTTCTTTGTATACAGTGAAAGTCAGTGGGTTAGATATTATGAGAAATGCATCGTTGATTCAAAATCTAATACTTCAAATGGTTGTTTCTGCCCTCAGTCTTTTGTAGATGAAAAAGCTCATACGCTATAAAAACGAATCACTATTATTGATAATTGAGACTTTCATGAATCACTACCTAGACATGAATCACTACCTAGTGGCCTGACTATTCTAACGACCCTAGTTCTGATAGTTGAAAAATATGGAATGAAAGGAAAGTATGATGAAAGTAAGTTTTCATTTTCTTTTACCTGGTGAACCTATAAAGATTTTGAGGCTCTAAATGAATTGGAATATCGTGGTGTCCAGATGCTATGTGGTTTATGATTAAATCTTTTACACATGTTGAGTCCATAATTTCTTTGCTTTATCTAAATGCTTGTTCATTTTTATTCACATACTCCAGTATGGACATTAAACTAGCGTTTGATGTTCACTATTCATTTTGCAATTGATTTCAGAGGTTTCAGTTCATGACCAAATTCATGCCTCTATTTGGGAATCTCTGGAGCATATGCTTCAAACACTTTTACCAAACCATACTTGTTTTAATGGAATGGTAACTTTGTGTTTCTCTAGATCAGCTGCATTGTGGTTCATGAGTCAAAAGTTTACCCTTTTGAAATCAGGGATTTGGTTTTCTCACATATGCATTCTGTAATATGTTTCTTCTTATGGACAATTACCTATCAAATCACTGAGTCCTACATTGCACACAGGATTACAATGAAGATGGTCAACTATCATTTTCTGAGTTCTCCAGTTTAGTTGAGGCTTTTGGCAACCAAGTGGCAACAGACAAGGTTTAGCAATACTTTTGCTTACGTATAAAACCTGTGCTTATCAGCGCATTATTGCGTAGTAGAAAATTACAGATCGTTGGAGGACTAAAATATATCTTGTGTTTTGGGTTCTTAACATGAAAACACGATCCTGAAGTGACATTTTCATATAGTAATTGGAAATTGGAGTTTTTAACTAGTCAATGAGTTTTTGGAATTATAATTTACTTCTGAACGTGTTTCTTATGAAATAATTGGGTTTTCATATAAAAAGTTGAATATCCAAATTTTACATCTTTTGATTTCTATTTATAATTGTGCACAATTGAATTATAATTACTTCCTTTTAAACTTGCAAATTAGAAAGAGGAGCTATTCAAAGCTGCTGACAAGAATGGGGATGGTGTTGTGAGCCTCGATGAGTTGGCTGAGCTTCTTGCATTTCAACAAGAGAAGTAAAAACTTTACAACTGAGATGAAAAAGCTTGAGTTGTGCATGTCTTATAGTATGCTCTTGTGTAGATCTTGGGAGTCCTTATCATTTGTTTTTTATCAATTTGACATCTTTAGAATATGTTTTTTGGGTATGAAATATGCAAATTTGAGGTAACTAAAGATAGAGTGATCTCGAATTTGCATATCCATGCCCAAAACACACATTTATAATAAGTTGTTAGAGAATTAGTATTAATTAGATTGATTGTTATACCATATTTGTATTTCTCTGTACAATGTTAAACTTAATAGTAATCTATATTTCTCGTATTTCTACCTATAATAATCTTTGCATGGCACATGCGGTAAACATCCAAGTCTACTTAATCATAAAAGTGTCAATATGAATTTACTATGTTGCAATTGCCAGAAATATCACCATGGTGTCTTTTCTACAGCGAGCCTCTTTTGAATTGCTGCCCTGTTTGTGGTGAGGGTCTTGAAGTTTCTGACAAGTTGAACACTGTGATCCATTTGAGCCTCTGTTTTGATGAAGGAACTGGAAACCAAATAATGACTGGAGGATTTCTGACTGATAAGCAAGCTTCATATGGGTGAGAGAATTGTCAAGTTACATTTTATCTATTTTGCTGTTGTAGTTCGTTTGTTCAAATAATTTCTATTTTCATGGATCGTGGTTCAATTTTATGTTATGATCATTTATTGGCAGGTGGATGTTTAAACTTAGTGAATGGGCCCATTTTGCCTCATATGATGTTGGTTTGCGCTCCGGGTCATATGCATCCCATATTCTGGTATGCTTTATTTCTATCCTTTCTTCTGTGTATTTTGCCAACAAATATTCCATACATTATTCGTGGAGAACATTTACGTAAAGCACTTCAATTTGGTTTTGTAAACTTGTTGTTTCCAACGCTTTCCGCCCACTGCCTTTAGTCACTTAACTTTTTTATGCAAGGAGTTGTTACTTTTGGCTCCTCATATGCGTTGTCCAAATTTTGGCCTTTTGTATTCCACTTACTATTGTGCTCAATGGGTTCTCAAATTGCTAGCAAATATTGAACCCAAATTTCAAAGTACACTAAAATGCATTAGTTAAAGATTTGCTCCACTTCCTACCAAAATTAAACCTTCTAATGGCTATATTTTTGTTGTATGCAATGAGATAGATATCATATAAGTTGAGAACAAGTATATGAAAGAATATGGATCATGCTGTCATTGTGCTATTTTTAGTTTTGAAGATTTTTCAGGATATCACATCACATTAAGTAGGCATGTGCTGCGATGAGATTCTAATGGACTAGGATTAATCATGTAGCTGGGGTAGTAACTAACTGTGGAAATTGAAACTCTCCAATGACTACGGTTGTGTAATCTTTTACATACCACTTAAGATGCTGATGCCCATTGCATAGCATTTCATTGCTTTTAGAATGACTTCCCATACCTGTGGTTTCTTAGCTTTCACCTTATTGCGCTAGGTATTTGATCGAAGGACAAAGAGGTTAGTGGAGGAGCTAATTGATGGAAAGATTGTTTTGTCAATGAGAGCAATTTACCAGTCAAAGGTAGGACTGCGCCTCATGGATAAAGGTATCAATCAATTCATTTGAAGAAACCAAACTTTATATTAAAAAGATTTCTTACCAATTGATATTTGACTATTCAAGTGTTCGTTCTTTTAATATCTATCTGAAACAATTATCCAAATCATTTTACAAAAAAAAAATCCTTAAGGAATGAATATTTTTTTAAATAAACTGCAATTTCATTTAGTAATGGTTCTTATTAATATTGCATCTCTGGACATTCTTTTGTCATACTTTTACAGTACTGCTGCAAGTGATCAACTCTAGCAACTCAGCCAATTTTGCCGACCATACTTAACAGTTAGCTGCTGGATGGAGAAGAAAGCTATATTTCCTATCATAGCAAGTAACAATAATAAAATACCAATAGATGGTTACCTGTAATGACAGTTCAGAAGCAGATACTAATTATAAAAAGAAGATATTGAGCTTTGAGTTGACTTGTGAGAGGGTGGAGTTAGTGCCTATTGGAGATACGATAAGAGTCTTACTTGACAAAATTTCTTAATATAGATGTGTGGATTTCTGGGCATGGAATAGTGTATGGTAATTGGTAGATATGAAAGAGATAGGGAGGGCTAAAACTATATGGAATACATTGATAAAAAAAAGGATATAATCTATTAGCTGCTATGAAAAGGGAATATTCCATGAATCACTTTCAATTTCTCACGTTCTGATCTTTCATCATATTCCAACCATGCATGGATTATCTTGTTTGAGTATCAAAAACTCAAAATTTTACTGTTGTATGTATCAACTCAGCAATCTTATTCAATGTGTTCTTTGCTACTGAAATGTGGATGCAGGTGCAAAGGAAATTTTGCATAGCATCTCTGAGAAGCAAGGAAAGAAAATGAATTCTGTTGAGTCTGCTAAAGACATCCCCAAGTTTGTTGAATTTTTTAAGGTAGGATACTAATGCTAAATACAGGATCACATCTTAGAAACTTTTGCATTTAAGGTCCTACTTCCGAATACATGTTGCATGTCATGTTAAAGAATGACTTGCAATGAATTGTAAATTTTACCTAGCTAGTCTTTAATACTTTCACGTGGACTTGTAATAAAGTATTCATGTTGAGTGTAGACAATTCACTCAATGTCTCCTTGCTAATCTTCTTTAAAATTTCAAATTATGTTGGTACAAACAATAGTTGGTACAAAGAAACGAAGATTTCATCAGTAGTATGAGAATTGCCTATAGTTTTTTGGTGCTAGAAGATGTATTTGTAAACCTTCCTCCAAATTTTCTTTTCATTTTTTATTTCAATCTTACGATTTACTTTTTGCAGTTATCAAGCTATGTGTCCTGTAAAATTTGGTGGATTGTTTATTTTTCTTTTTAAATGTCTTTTTGGAAAGATAGAAATCCAATCCTATTCTTTCTAGGGGATATATAATTTGAGGCCAAGCAGGGATTTCTGTCAAATCCTTGTTTATAGCTTTTAGCTGTTTGGTTCTTTTCAATGATATAAACTTGTTTTTAAAAGAATGTCCACTGATCCTGTCTTCTTTCTTGTGGAAATGAGATAATTCTTTTAGTTATTATTTTCTGAAGGTGAACATTTGCAGTTGTTGTATGTTGGAGTTCAGTAGCTTTTGCAGAGGTTCTTGTATGTTGGAATTTCTGTGCCTTGGTTCTAGGAATGTTTTCCCCTATCAAGGGGCTCAAGAGCTTTTGTTTATGTTTGGTAGCTTCAATCTGGCTCTGAGGTGGCATTTTCAAATTACTCTTTTGGGAGTTTGTTGGTGCATTTCACAAAATATTAGTCTTTGTTTGTCACAAGGTTTGGCATAATATGCAGTTACAGAGATTTTCCCTTTATCAATCTGTATTATCGAATCACTGGATTGTGTTTACGGTGTTGACCTTTTGATGTAGCCCTAGCTGTTGAGAGTAGTTCTTATTAAATTCTTTGCCTTTTGTACGCTTATTTGTTCCCCATGGATTATTTTCTCTCTTCAATAATGCCAAACACTTGAAATATGATATGCTGAATGTCATCTTTGTTCTCTTACATTTGCCCGATTATTCTAACTGCATTCTACAGTTATTCGCTGTAGTTTTTTACTTTTTTTGTCTTTAGTTAAGGGACATACTAGTTATGCATTCATATTTGGTGAAATTGTTTTGTAGGATCAAATCAATTTGGCTGAAGTCAAGTACCCTGTGGAACACTTCAAGGTGAACGCATGTACTTTTCATACAGAAAGAAAATTGTGATTACATTTCATCTAGGTTTGTCACGACTTCGTATGCCTCAGTGGAGTAGGGCTAAGGTCAATAAATTCGAATCCCCTAAGATAAGATGAAAAAAATGGAATAAATTTTGCTTGAGGGCACAGTTTCGTGAACACAGTATGTTGGTTAAATTTGATGCACGAGAAAGTTTATTAAAGGCATAGTCTAAGAAAAAACATAATGAGATGGAATATATCTAAATCTCGATTCCTAGCAACCCAACTCTGAAATTATCTCATATCTTTTATGCATTGAATCTTGGAAATAGTAAAACAGCCTTTGAGGTGCAAATGGGGTTGACAGGAGTTTAAATGTTATTTGCTCCAGTTGTTGGGTGGGTTATTTAACTATTGGCAGTGTTGAATTTCAGATGAGTTTAACCAGCATTTGATTGAATTTTGCTTGTGTACAGACATTCAATGAGTTCTTCATAAGAGAGTTAAAGCCTGGTGCAAGGCCGATTGCTTCAATGGAATGTGATGATGTTGCCGTGAGTGTTGCAGATAGCCGTCTAATGGCATTTAAATCATTACAAGATAGCCAAAGATTCTGGATTAAGGTACTTTTACACCTGCAGTTTTACTTTTCTGTTGGAAAGATCTACTAGGATTTTGAATGCGGTGGAGGAAGCTTTTAGAATGTTGCTGATTCACTTTGTTGGTGATACACTTTTGTAGATAAGATAGTTTTTTTGTATGGAAATTTATTTCTTAAAATTTGCACACACATACTAGTCTTGGCAACTGGTTGTGCTGAATTTGGGTTAGGACTCAAAAATTTGGATTTGGGCCTGAATTCCAATCGGGCCATTTGTTCCAATCCCGAGCCCGATTTCAAGTCTGAGTCCGATTAAACATATATTTTTAAAATTTAGAAACCGCACAATTTGATCCCCAATCTAGCCCAAGAACCTAAAATTTTGAAAAGGAAAAAGGTCCAAGTGTGACTAGAAGTCTATTGATCCTTACAAAGGTACAGATTCAGATAGAAGAACCAATCCTGAATTGTGTACATCTTGTATATTTTGAACCAGACTGATTAGCTGAAATTTTTAAAGATCCTTAGGTGCTATGCCCTTTGACAATGGCCAAGCAATATTTGAGTTCTGGAGAATATTTACACTTCCCATGGCTAATCAATCAGGTTACCAGTCTAATGTTGCAATCATTTCTAGAAAATGAGTGAATTCAAACTTCAGTTGGTTGAGATCTACCCAGAACCAAGTCCTAATAACACATTCATCCAGTGGTAGAGCCTTCCATCGTAAATCAGATAGTTAAGCTGAGAATAATATTGTCTCTTTACATATGGCGAGTTTAAATACATTGCTTCAAAGTCCAGATCACAGAGATATTTCTTTGCTTCGTGTTATTGAAATTATGCATTTCTCATTATTTTTCGTTTCTTGTTTTATTTATTCCAAGTAGTGTTTGATATGAATTCCAGGGTCGGAAATTCTCTATTCAAGGTCTTCTAGGGGATGAAAAGCATTCTGGCACCTTTCTTGATGGAACATTAATTATATTCCGCTTGGCCCCTCAGGTATTTGACACTGTCTCTTTTCATATTCTGCTGCTCGGGCTTCTTTTGTATATTAACTGGCGCAACTCAAGGCCTTAAATATAAAGTTATGCTGGCGGGAACAGTCTGTTTTAGTTTTCCAAACCTATCTCCAACTTGTTGCCACTAGCTATGAAATATCAAGATAAAGAGTACTATTAAATGCTTGAACCCTCTCTGGTAGGTGGATTACAAGTTGGCCATTGCCTAATAGACACAGAGAAGAGCTATTGCAAAGTTCTGTTTATCTGCTATCGTGTTCACAATTTAGAAGTTGAGTTTAACGACAAAAGAACTTTGATAACTTCATGAGATGAAGTTTAATGGCCTACGTGTTCATCCATATACTGCAAGGACATTGTTGAGCCATGCTTTGCATCGGTGGTGAAGCAAGAAAGAAAGAACAGAAACTCTCCAGTTGGACTATGAAACTAGGAGGACAAAATTTATAACAATAAAAATTCCTTGTTCTCAAATTTTCTTAATTTAGGGACGAACTTCGATGTTCTCCACAATTTTCTTTACATCTCCTGTTTGCTGCGAAGAGAAATTGTCATAATACCCAGATTTTCTGATTTTTCTTTTGGAAACTGTTGCAGGATTACCACCGTTACCATTTTCCAGTTTCAGGAACCATAGACCAATTTATAGATATATCTGGAAGCTTATATACGGTAATGTGGACTAATAGCAAGTGAAGCAACATTAATACTGGTTAATTGTTTCTAATCTGCACAATTTTTTATTTGGTCGTCCTCTGATGTGTACTGCTTCATACTTGCAGGTTAATCCTATTGCTGTCAATAGTACGTATTGTAATGTCTTCACAGAGAATAAGCGAGTTGTATCAATTATTTCTACCCGAGACTTCGGAAAGGTTCATCACTGAAACAAAATATTATAACTTTTTTTTTCTGTGTTCGTCTTCGTCCTTTGGACATTAACAAGTCCTTTTTGAGAACAAATTATAACTGCAATAGCTTCACAGGGACATTAACAAGGCCCCTTTCAGAACAAATTACGACTGCAATAGCTTGTTGCCTGTGAATATAATGGGGCGTTACATTTTTGTAGCTCATGCCTGTTTTCTTTTATAGCACGAATCAAACTCACTGCTTCTAAATTCTGATACTCATCATATAGGAAAGATCAAGGTTATTTTTCCTTAGCATGACCATCGCTCTGAAGAAGATCTGATTATGATGATGTGATTTAATTTGGATGGTTAGAACACAATTATAATCCCCCCTGTTCTCTGTTTGATTGTGAAAATATGACAGGAGAATTGCAAGGTTATTTGCTAGTTGGGTTGGTGTTTTGTTCATTTTGTGCATTTCTCTCTACATTTCAACAATTAGCACCTACTCACTCTGTTTTTAACCAAATTAGTAATTTGACATGTTCATATCATCTTGGTTTACAGGTGGCGTTCGTTGCCATCGGAGCAACTATGGTTGGCACTGGCAGCATAACATTCTTGAGGAAAGAAGGTGACCATGTCAAGAAGGGAGATGAGGTGAGCAATCTGTTGCTTTTGGTATTAACTGAAGACTAGAGGAAGAATAGCTAGTAGGTTGCAGAAAAGAACTGCTTTTGCTGAGCAACAATTAAGAAGGAAGACTTCTTTTCTTATGTTCTGAAAAAGGCTACATACTAGGTACATAAAAGACTGACCTATATATAATAAACAAAGCACAACTGAAATCCTAAAATTAAGCTACTAAAGTAACATGATTAACAACCCACTAACAAATATTACGGAGAATCAGAACTAACACTAACATCCCTCCTTTAATTCTGATTTGGAGTGACCCCAAGCAACTTTCGAAACTTGACAAAAGCATCGTGTTTCAGCGGCTTAGTCAGAACGTCTGCAATTTGATTTCCAAATTCACAATACTTTAATTCAATCTTTTGTTTTTCAACCAGATCCCGTAAGAAATGGAACCGCATGTCAATATGCTTGCTTCTTCCATGTGCGATTGGATTTTTTGCCAGTTTAATTGCAGAAGTATTATCAACAAAAATCTTCATAGGATCCTCCTTTGAAGTACCAATTTGGCTCATCAAATTACATAACCTTATGGCTTGACATGTACTAGTTGCAGCAGCTACATATTCTGCTTCACATGTTGAGAGAGCTACAATAGATTGTTTCTTTGAGGACCATGAACAAGCTGTGTTGCCATATTTAAAACAATAGCCTGTAGTACTTTTTCGATCTTCTAAGTCTCCACCCCAATCACTGTCAGAATAACCTACAAGAGTGCAATCTTTTGATGAGGAGTAAAATAACCCATAATCACAAGTACCTTTTAGATACCTTAAAATCCTCTTAGCCACTTGCAGATGAGACTGATGAGGAGACTCTAAAAACCTACTAATCAAGCCAACACCATATGAGATATCAGGCCTGGTACATGTGAGATACTTCAAACTTCCCACCAATTGCTTGAAGTAGGTTGAATCAACAAGAGTTCCTTCTCCATTCTTAGACAATTTTGTACCAACTTCCACTGGGGTCCTCACAGGATTACAATTTTGCATGTTGAATTTCTTCAAAATTTATGTAGCATATTTCTTTTGAGAGATGAAAATTCCATTATTGCTTTGACTTACTTCTATGCCCAGAAAATATGACATCAAGCCAAGATCAGTCATGTCAAACACTTGCATGATGGATTTTTTGAAATCTTCAATCATTTCTAAATTATTGCTTGTAAAAATCAAATCATCAACATACAAACACACCAATAACATTTTACCAGATTCATTCTGCTTCACATATAAAGAATGTTCAGATGGGCATTTGTTGAAGCCAGTATCAAGGAAGAATGAATCAATTCGCCTATTCCAAGCCCTTGGTGCTTGCTTGAGGCCATACAAGGCTTTCTTTAGTTTGTACACCTTCTCTTCACTTCCTTGCTTAATGAATCCCGGTGGTTGCTTAACAAACACCTCTTCTTCAAGTGGCCCATTTAAAAAAGCAGACTTCACGTCCATTTGGTGGATCTTCCAATGATTTTGTGCCGCCAATGCAATTATGTGTCTGACAGTTTCCATTCGTACAACTGGAGAAAACACTTCTTGATAATCATAGCCAAGCCTTTGCTCAAAACCCTTTGCTACCAATCGAGCTTTATGTCTTTCCACCTCACTATTTGATTTCAGCTTTGTTTTGAAGACCCATTTGACATCAATAACTTTATGGTCTTTTGGTAAATCAACAGGTACCCACGTATTGTTTCTTTCAATTGCCTTAATCTCCTCATGCATTGCATTTACCCATTTAGGATCTTGAATTGCCTCTTCCAAGTTTACTGGTTCAAGATCTACAAGAAAAGCAAAGTGTACCAATTCTCCATCATCATTAATTTGATCATCACGAGTTACCTCATACTCTTGCAAGTGGACTGGTAGTTGATGATGTCGTCTAGGCCTCACAGGTTCAACTAGGACTTGTGGCGAAGAAAAATTTTGGGTAGAGCTTGAGTCTTCCCCATTTGTAATTGGAACTTCTACATCTTCAGGAAGGATGGAGATTACACTCAGCTGAGAGTCTTTATGATGATCTAAGTTCCAATTCCAAACTTCTTCTTCAGCAAAAGTGACATCTCGACTGACAATTACTTTCTTTGTTATAGGATTGAACAATTTGTATCCTCCATTCTTGTAGCCTATGAAGATGGTCTTTTCAGCTCGATCGTCCAGCTTTCCCCTTGTCACTGCTGGAATATGAGCATAGGCTATAGCACCAAATACCTTAAGATGTTTTACACTTGGCTTGACACCACTCCAAGCTTCTGCTGTTGGACCCCGATCTTTGAGTGAAAATTTGAATTATGAAAATGAAATTTAAGGAGTGCTGGGTGAATGTATTGTATAATAGATGGCTTAAAATTTAAAGAATATTGAGAAGAAAAGAAATGATTTGATTTTGATATCTTTGGAGTTTTG
>JAOTIZ010000202.1:1819833-1837799 GCA_027123425.1 Erythroxylum panamense | reverse complement strand
GGAGTGCGGAGATTGCAGGAGAGTGGAGGAGCATGGAACATGTGATGCGGGGTTGTAGGTGCAAGAGGTGGAGGCTGCTGTTGAAGGCTTGAGTGGGCTGGAGCCCCAAGACCCATCGGCTCATGGGGTGAACCGACCCAGACACAAAGTAAAGCCCGACGTTTAACAGCCCCTCAGGTATTTGACACTGTCTCTTCTCGTATACTGCTGCTCTGGGCTTCTTTTGTATAATAACTAGGCTCATGGCCTTAAATATAAAGTTATGCTGGCCGGAACAGTCTGCTGTTTTAGTTTTCCAAACCCATCTCCAACTACTTGTCGCTAGCTATGAAATATCAAAGTAAAGAGTACTATTAATTGCTTGAACCCTCTTTGGTAGGTGAATTACAAGTAGTCTTTGCTGCAGAATAGACTGAGAAAGAAGAGCTATTGCAAAGTTCTGTTTATTTGGTATCGTGTTAAAAATCTAGAACTTGAGTTTAACGAGAAAAGAACTGTGATAACTTCATGAGATGAAGTTTAATGTCCTACGGGTTCATTCATATACAGCAAGGACATTGCTGGGTTTGCTGGGTCATGCTTTGCATCGGTGGTGAAGCGAGATAGAAAGAACAGAAATCTGCGGTTGGTGGACTATGAAACTAGGAAGGACAAAATTTATAATGATATATAGGCCTTGTCCTCAAATTTTCGTAAGTTGGGGACTAAGTTGGATGTTCTCTTCTTCAATTTTCTTTACATCACCTATTTAGCTGCAAAGAGGCTAAAATTGTCATAATACCCAGATTTTCTGATTTTCTGGAAACTGTTGCAGAATTACCACCGTTACCATTTTCCAGTTTCAGGAATCATAGACCAATTTATACATATACCTGGAAGCTTAGATACGGTAGTGTGGACTAATTACAACTAAAGCAACTGTTGCGATCAACTATCTAACTTGTGAAAACAAACGAAGATAAAACAGAAAACGTTGAGAGAGAAAGCTAGAGAGAGAATGCACAACAAAACAGGGGCGAACAAAGGACGGAAGAACTCAGAGATTTTTCTTGGATTAATTGAAGTACATTTACATCTTTAATCAAATGTATATTTATAACAATCCCACTAACTAATTTCTAACTGTCACAACTAGCAATTCTTGATTTATTGCCAACTGCTTTTTTATTCTTCACGTCTTATTCAATTTCTTTTCTATGTCACTGCATGGTTGTGTGTATGGACGTTGCTCCTGTCGGAATTTCTGAGACATGCATCCTACATACTCCTCCTTGGATCAGGAATTCACTTTCTAAACTCCTACCAATTTCCTTAATTGTTCAAACCGTGACACGTGAAATCCTTTTGTGAAGAGATTGGCAATTTGATTTTCTGTAGGAACGTATTCAAGCTTTATTTCTCCTTCCTGTTGTACATCTCTTAGATAATAATATCTAAGCTTAAAGTGTTTTATGGAATACCGAATTCATCGACATAGAGACTGCAGCCTGATTATCCATATACACCACCGTAGCTGCCGACAAATGAACTTGCAGATCTCCAAGTAGTTTCCTGACCCATACAACTTGCTTTGCTGTTGCGGTAGCTGCCACTAATTCAGCCTCTGCCGTTGAAAGGGCTACTAACTCTTGTTTCTTCGAACTCCAAGAAAAACAAGCCAATCCTAGTGTAAGACAATATTCGGACGTACTTTTCATATCTTCTGTTGCTCCACCCCAGTCGCTATCCTCATAACATCTAAGCTCGCACGTTCCTGTCTTCTTATATAAGAGACCATACTCACTCGTCCCTTTAAGATATCTTAGCACCCTCTTTACTGCAATGAGGTGTTGTCTTCCTGGATTGCTCAAATACCTTGAGAGCACACTCACAGGATACAATATATCTGGTCGGGTGGCAGCTATATACATTAGACAACCCACCATGCTTCTATAGCTTCTGTTGTCTACCTCATCGCCTTCTTCTTTCTTTATCAATTTTTCTTTCGAACATATTGGAGTTGTAACATGCTTGCACTGATCTAACTTGAATCTTTTCAGTACATTGCGAACATACTTCCTCTGACTTACTGCTATGCTTCCTTCCTGTTTTATTTCCATTCCTAAAAAATATTTCATTTCCCTTAGATCAGTCATTTCGAAGGTCCTGCTAAATTGTTGTTTCAAGCTATGAACCTGTGCTTCTGAACTTCAGATGATTAATAGATCATCCACATATATTGACACTACTGCTATGTTCTCTGTTTGAAGCCTCACGTACAGTATTGGCTCACTATGGCTTCTCTTGAAGTTGATCTCCAGCAGAAAAGAGTCGATTCGTGAATACCAACATCTAGGGACTTGCTTCAAACCATAGAACGCTTTATTTAGTTGGTAGACACTCTCCTCCTTTCCCTTTATCACGAATCCTTCTGCTTGTTGTACATATATTTCTTCTTGTAATACTCCATTCAGGAACGCTAATTTTACGTCCATCTGGTGTATCCTCCAACCTTTCTTGGCTGCAAGTGCCAGGAGGAGTTTGATGGTTTCTATCCTTGCTACTGGCGCTAAAGTCTCCCTAAAATCCACTCCTTCCACTTGCGCATACCCTTTCACTACTAACCTTGCCTTCAGCTTGTTAATCGAACCATTTGGATTCAATTTGGTTTTGAATATCCACTTCAGTCCAATTGCCCTCTTGCCCGATGGTTTGTCTACTAACATCCAGGTTTTATTTTTATTTATCATTGAAATTTCCTCTTTCATGGCTTCGTACCATTTTGAATTCTAAAGTGTTTGTTGGACTCTCGTTGGTTCCAGCATTGCTTCATTACTTCTCTCATAAATTTCTGCTAGGCTACGAGTTCCTCTTACCGGCACGTGATCTAAATCATCATCTTCAATCTCTAGATCTTGCTCCTCCTCCGAGGTTAATTGATTTTGCTCCAATTGGTTTTCTGGTACATCCTCTTCCTCAGATTCTGCCTCATCCTGGTCCTCCGGATTCTGTGTATTTTCAGCTACTTGAGGAATAGTTGAGAATGGTTTGCTCATCTGCTCCCCTTCCTCATTTCCTCTCTCTCCCTCCAACCAGGTCCAATGCTCATCTTTAAAGAAGTGGACATCTCTGCTTACCTTTACCTTCTTTTGGGATGGATAAAACAATATGTACCCCTTAGATAATTCAGAATATCCAACAAATATTGCAAGTTCAGATTTATTATCCAGTTTGTACCTCTTGACATTAGGTACATGCGCATAACATAGTGATCCAAATACCTTTAAGTTTTTCAACTTCAGTTTTACTAGTGATCCAAATACCTTTAAGTTTTTCAACTTCAGTTTTACCTCATGCCACATTTCGTAGGGAGTTTTATCTTCTAGTGCACGTGTATAGAGTCGGTTAAGTAGGAAGCACGCTGTAGAGGCTGCTTCTGCCCAGAAGCTCTTTGGGAGTTTCTTCTCCTCCAACATGCACCCTCCACCACTGTTCTATTTCGCCTCTCCACCACTCCATTATGTTGTGGAGTGTAGAGTGTAGTCAGTTGGTATTTGATCCCAGCATCTTTGCAAATCTTCTGGAACTTGTCGGAGACAAATTCAGTTCCATTATCTGTTCTCACTGATTTAATGCTCACGTCTGACTGGTTTTCAACTAGTGTTTTAAATTCAGTGAACACTCTTATAACTTCATCTTTTTTCTTCAGACAATATAGCCATGAGAATCTTGTATAATCATCAATTATTAACAAAAAATATCTGCTACCATTTAATGATGTTACCGGCATTAGTCCGCAGATATCCATATGCAATAATTGAAGTTTCTCTCTTGCTCTCCATTTTGCTTTGGTGAACGGTGCTCAGTGATGTTTGCCCAGAATTTTGCATTCTGAATGGCAGTTGAAGAAACTTGGAAGGTCGACCACCATCTTCTTCCTTCACATTGCTTCTAGCCCCTTCATGTGATAATGACAAAGCGAGAAGCATCGTATACTAAAAATTGCCTCTTTATCGAACCAAAATAAACCGAAATTAATTTAGTAAACCTAGTACAAATTATGTAAAATGGATGTTATCACACTACAACATGCTCTGTTCTGTTACGCTTCCATTAACAAAAAGGTAAGGGAGGAAAAAGAGAGCAATGTGTACAAAATTTACAACACTTCCTCTGGCCTGTTCGTTCAAACACCTCAATTGGGAAAATCAATCAGCCAGCCCCTTGTATTTCATTGTATGTGCCAGTTTCCTCATTGAATGAGTACCTAAAATTGTCAAGAAATGGGTTGCAAACAAATTGGTCAACCTCTGCAACAAATTCTGCTCCAGAAAAAACTAATACATAG
The DNA here is from genome assembly GCA_027123425.1 of Erythroxylum panamense. NCBI lineage: Eukaryota > Viridiplantae > Streptophyta > Magnoliopsida > Malpighiales > Erythroxylaceae > Erythroxylum > Erythroxylum panamense. The sequence continues at coordinate 1,833,472 of JAOTIZ010000202.1, read as the reverse complement.
CTGCATTAAAAATGTGGAAAGTGCATCTATCAATGCAACAATATAAACAAAATATTCAAGTAGAATTGGTGTGAACCAAGACCTTTCAAGATTAACAAGCTGTCCAACAAAATTAACACGGAAGATTATAACTAGTAGACCTATCAGGCATGTGCAAGCTGCAGATGAGGCAGAATTAAGGCAACAGTCAGTGGGAGATGGAGGAGGTTCGCTCAAGATGGAATCCGTAACAAATACTCCGACAAACTGATATCAATTTTATTATAACAAATGGTTGTATCCAACTGCTTTCACTAGCAGAATTGGAAATATCAAGGAGAGAAATTTCTGATTTAGTGTCCCTAAACAGGCAGTACATCAAATCTTTACCGTATTTGAAGTTCTTCACAAAATTTTATAAATAAAAAACTCTTAAACTAACCGAATTGTGAGACTTGTAGCTTCTCCCAACTCAGAAATTTAATTCGAAACCCATCAGGACAAGTTATATACATTGATAAAACATGGTTGTTATTGAGTTCCTTACCATTGCCCTGATGCTGCATGGCAATACAGTCCCGTTGATGGATCATAATAGTAGCCCAAGCTGCTGCTGTAATAGTACCTGAATGTATTGAAAAAGTTAAATTACATTGGGAAAGAACAATGATTTAAGAAAAAGGGTAATCATGAAGACAACAATGATCATGATCTGTAAATGGGAACCAGCTTGAGTAAGGTACTATCAGCTTGAGTAAGGTAACCAGCCCAATAAAGAAATCCTTATTTGGGAATTCACGCAAAGTCGTATAGCCATCAAAGAAGCCAAATTTTCAAGGAAGCATTATAACTTGAATATATGGCTGCAAAATATTAGTTCAACAAAACAATTTTGCCTGTAACAAAATCATGCATAATGTTATAAATCACAAATGACACTAAGTCCCTGTTTTCATAAACTTAAGAAAGAACCAAGAGACAAGCTAACTATGCATGTTGTGCTTTACCTTCAATAAAACGTTAGGAAGAAGATAACAGTATTGATTAGGAAAAATCACGCTGAGTGTTCACTAGAAACCAGCTAAAGAATACTGCAGAGTATCATCTTGTTTTACTACAGAAGATAACAGTATTGCTTAGAAAAAATCATGTTAAGTGTTCACTAGAAAGCAGCTAAAGAATACTGCAGAGTATCATCTTGTTTTACTCACAACATTCAAACAGGTATAAGGTCATCCACAGAAATTTAATTGCAGTCAAAGAGAGTACCCAGAATTCTCATCATATACGAAACTATCCTGGGAAGATGTACCTACATATAAGTAAAAGAAAATATATAAGGTGAAACAGCATAAGCAAGAAAATCCAAACCATTTGCATCTGACTAAACATTTTCTAAAGAGTAAATAAACATTCTGCAAGTGAAATTCCTGAAACATCCCTAGGAAAATCAGAGATACTTACTCTCAGAAACAGAGGTTATACCATTTGACAAAGTCTGACCGGTCACATTAGAATTAGTACCGGCAACCAAATTATTACTCTCAGTGGTTAGCTTAGAAGCAGGATTATCATCATCCTCGGCAAACATGTCATATAAATCAGCAGCAACACTTGGGCCGGAAGCTTCTACAACAGAGGTAGAGACTGTTGAAGACGATGCTCCAGTTTCTGTTCCTGAAGCTCCGTCAGTAGTAACTGCAGGTGCCCCTTTGCCTCTAGCTAGAGCTAACCTTTCATATCCTTCTGTAGAGATTTTTTAAAAAAGTTCATTATTAGAGCAATAGCTAAGATAACCCCACAAAAATGTAACTGAAGAAGAATTGACATTTCGTTTCAAGAAGGTATTAACAGTAACAATAATCGTATTGATTATAACATTATACAGATTATGTACAAGTAAATCAATTCAATATTGAATTAGTAATTCCTGGTCCAATTGCCCAAAGCCACAAAAAATAGATGTCTGACATTGTAAATGATAAATAAATGATCCATAGTCCAAATGCTAGGGTTGTGCCAGGCACATGACTGAGTGCAATAAAACAAATGTAGCAAGTGAAGGAGCTACAATTATTTCAGAAGAAACTACAATGCTGAGAAAGATCCCATATTGGTTAGACAGGTCTGCTATGAATGAACAAACTATGTTCCTGTAAATAAAGGATCACAATAGGAATGTAACACATACGGGATGTAATCAAGAATATTGGATAATGACAAGGTATGAGTCCCAAAGATAGTTCCATTCACTGGAACAAGAACAACAGAAGCAACAAAATACCATAAGGGGCCTTAGTTTTTAGGCCCCCACACTACAGTATATGCAGATGTATAAATGTACAAAAGTTTCATACACTTGAACCCATAACCTCTAGTAAAAAATGGGGGGAATACCTTGGAATCATACTAATGTCCCCTCTAGCAGAAAACTAGATGAAGTAGAAAAGTTAAGACACATCATACGAAACTACCTCACGTTGAAATACCTCTTTCTTTTCATGATAAACATCTACAAGATAAATATGAAACTGATGAGTACTAATTCATGAAAAAACAAAGAAAATGTAGTGTAGTTGGAGAAAAGAAACACCTGTGATAAAGAATATGAAGATAAATAATGGAAAATTCGAGCTTGAATAAGTATACAAGGACAAATTGCTGAAGCTTGTCATTCAGTGGAAGAGTAAACCAAAGAACAAACTTAACTGTATTTGTTGCGACTTACTATCTACCGTATACAAAATAACCGAAGATGATGCACAGAACTTTGAGAGAGAAAGCTAGAGAGAGAACGTAAACAAAAACAGAGTAGAACAGAGGATTAAGAACTCAGCAATCACTGAGGTTTTTCTTTCACTAATTGATGAGATGTTTTACAACTAAGATTGTAAGAGTATTTATAGCAATTCAAACCTAACTGTTTTCTAACTGTTCTTGATTTCTTGACATCTTGATTTCTTGACTTCTTTCATCGTCTTTAATTCTTACGTCCACTGCATGGCTGAGTATGGGAGTTTCTTCTGTCGGAATTCTTGAGACATATCCTTCAGTATTTAACTACAACATCTTGTTCATGGTTGCTCCTACCAGCAAATCAGCACAATTTTTCTTTTATTTCCACGACGAACTGCTACATATTTATGTTTACCAACAGGTTGCCAAGAGGAAGCAATCAACAACATTGCCACAACAGAAAGCAGATAAAGTGAAGACCCTGAGGAGGACAACAAGCCTGGCTTGGTAAATGAGAGATTTGCTATTGTGTAACAGTATCTGTGTATAATCACACCGTAGTCCAAGCTTTAATTTACTGCTGGGAATAGAGTGTGACAATAATAATAATAATAATTAAAAAAAGTATGAGACAAAAAGCTATGCATGGGTCTTTAGTGTTCAATGACTATGTCGAATCATCAAATATGTCCGCTTCGCTTTACAAAAAGAACGTGGGAGAACAGTATCCTATTATAGGACCTTCCTACATTTCGCGTGAATAAATGAGAGATTTTCATTACTAAATCTTATGGTTTAGTTTTAATTTACATGGAAAAGGCAAGTGGAAAACCAGGTTAAGAAAAAGGCCTTTAATTATGTATATTATTAATGGGTACAAAATAATTCAATTTCCAAATGGCCTCATTTATTATATGTTTTAATAAAAATAATCAAAAGAGCATATTTAGACTATTGCAAATTGGATGAATCACTATGCGAAGAAGCATAAAAAGAAAGAGATGATGAACGTGCGCTTCCACTTTTACGCTTTTCTACCAACCTCAACATAACAACATATTATAAATGTACCCCTCTGCCTAAACCCTTCCGTTCGCGGTGCTCCCCATCTCTGGAACTTCAGGGTCTGATCATCTGGGCTTGAGCTTATTTAATTCATGGTAGCTTCACAATTACCTCCCCCGCTTCAATTCCTGTCCATTTAATTTCTCTTTTGCCTTTTCATATCTCGCACTTACCTAGGATTTGTTCGGGTGCTTCTTCTAAATAGTTTTCTTTTGGTTATTGTTTCGCCAATTTTATTGATGTATTCGTTCACATTTAGTTTTCCCCCAATTGATTTCTCTGGGTTTTCAAGAAAAGATAGGGTTTTTCGAATTGTTCTCTTTTTGGTTTAGGGGGCAGTTGGAATTAAGTCAGCTAACTAAACCGGACTAGATGAGGTTCTTATGCTTTGTTTTCAATAGTTATTTGCAGAAGTGTATAAACCCTTTTCAATGACATTCTTAATTTTTGTTATATCAGGTTTGAAAGCTTCAAAGAGGGGATTGAGAGCAAAATTGCCTAATAGTTTAAGCCGGCTGAGGCGGCAGTATGTCATCAGAGAGGCCAACTTTACCTCAGTGCTTGCCATTGGAGCAGATTACGTTAACTAGTCAGAAATGTACACGATCTGGGGAGGTCAGGAGGGTTTTGGGATTTCCTCTTGGTAGTGCAGCTGAGGACCGTCATTTTGGAGTAGTACATGCCAAGTCTTCTACTCCAATAGCAACAGAGGAGCTAAAGCACTTCAAAGAAAGTGTGCAAGATACTTCTAGAAAGGCCAGGTGAAATTCTTATTATATGGTTTTGATTGTTTGTTTGTGTTATGACTCTTATATTGTTTTCTTTTAATTGAAATTATATATGTGAGCATTATGGTCAATATAAATTCTTTAAAATCCTTATATTTAGGCTTTTTCCTTAATATCTAGTAATAGCTTGTCTATTTCCCATATTCTGGAATTTCAGATGGGAATACAATGATGAAATAACTTTTTTTCCTGATGGTTGTCTTAGTTTCCCCAAACGTCTTTGCACCTCAACTTTACCCAATGATTGTTGATACCTTGCATCACTGATGGGTTATCTTTTCATGTTATCAAAAGGCTTTCCCACATGCAGAAAGCCATGTCTTAGTGTAGATTTTATAACTAAAGACTCTATGTTCTATTCATTTTTGCTAAAGTATTTGCAGTTCCTTCTACTATGACCTATGTTATAAACATATGTGATGTACTTCTTGTAGGTATCGAGCAAAAATGTTGCACGACTCCTTATTCAAGTTGGAAAAGTATAGGGAGTCATTGAGCTCGAAGAAGCAGCGAAGGAATGATTTATCATTGGTTGAGAAGCCTAATGGTTTAAATGTTCCAAAGGCAGGGGGTCAAATTTATAGAAGCTCTCATGGATTTATGACCCAAAGATTGGATGACAAGGCCAAGAGTGTTAACTTACATAAACGCACGCTGGTAATTGTTGTTGGCCTTGTGGATAATTATCATTTATATCTGATTTAACAATATCTATTATGTTGTGATCTTCTATTGTTTCTTGATTCGAATGATGCAAAATTTGATGCTAGCATTATTTGTTTTGGGGGACCTAATTGTGATTATTGTATCTTTCTGCTTTTCAGTGTCCTATTAGATACCTAATTCCAGGATAAATTCAATGAGAGTCCTTGAATATGTGATTATCTTTTTGGTGGGAAAAAAAGTTAGAATTGCAACAACTGGTTATTGAACTTTGAAATGTGCACTGATGTTACTACTTTAGCTGGTTAGGCCTATTTTATTATGAAAATAGAGAAAAAGATGGCACCTTAGCAAAATTGACATGAAACTAATCTTTTGCTGATGAATCAATTGACAATAATATTTTACCATCATAATGAATTGTCAAAGTTGGGAAAAGTAATGCAATGGATGCATATTCCTTAGTTTAATGAACGAGCTTTTACAATTTGAACTTAATTGATCTAATCCTTGCTACAAATAAAAAAACCCCCAAGTGTAAAATCTGCGGTACTTTTTCTGGCCATTGTGTATAAGGACAAAGTTTTTCCTTTTTGTTTGCAATTCAAAATTCTATAAGTTGCTCCTCACTCTTCTTTTGTTTTTTTGCCCCCCTTCTAATAAAAAATGTCAATTTGGGCTACAACTATGTTAGTCGTTGATGAGTCTATAGTTAATAGCAAGGTCATGGAACCAGATATTTGATTCTAAATCCAGTACGTAGTTTCTTCTAGTGCCTTGGGTGTTGGCTTATCTTCCTAGTTTGATGATTTCTGTCTTTCATATCTTTTCCACATAATTTGAGTTTGTCATATTTCTGTTTCTGTTTCCAGGCAGAAGACAGGCCTGCTGTTGCCTCAAGGCAGCAGTTGCTTCTGGAAAAGAGTGGAGATACCCTCCAGGATAATGGTGGGCCTGCAGGTTGTCTTGAAGGGAAGATCCGCAGATTTCCTGGTGGAGGTGAAGGATGGGAAACCAAGAATAAAAAGAAGCGGTCAGTTGGAATCATGGGTACCAGAGCTACAAATGGTGAGCAAGATCTAAAGCGAGCCATGCATCCAAAGATGGGTGCTGCTTCTAAGTTGCGATCCTCTGATGCCCAGGTCCTCAGGTAACTTAATTTAATAGCCATGGAATTACTGATTGTTTCATGGTTTTGCTACTTTAGCCTGATGTGGCTTTTTCCCCAGTTACTCTGATACTAACTCTAGTGGTTTTCTTCCTTAAAATATTGTGTATTAAGAGTAACTTAAGAAATACTAATGGGATCTATTACTCATGCTTTTGTGGATGGTACTAAGACTTATGCACATCCTGTGACTTGTATAGGTCAACAGATATTACGCTACTTTGAGATGTCAGGTGCAAGTATAAAGATAATACATACATTAGTATTTTAGGTATTGGGCGCAATATGAAGATAATAGAACAAATTATCTACATTATGTTATTATTTGCGCATGAATAGTATGTCTAAGACATGTGATGAGTGTTTGAAGCCTGCAGATAATACATATATTAGTATTTGAGGTATTGGGTGCAATATGAAGATAATAGAAAAAATTATGTGCATTATGTTATTATTTGCTTATGAATAGTCTGTCTAAGACATGTGATGAGTGTTTGAAGAAATATGCAGGCTCATTTTGGTCATCCTTGTTTAAATTGACAAAAATTGCAATAAGCTAGGGTTCTTGCACCTGCTTACTGTGTTTATTTGTTTATGGTATGTGCTGTAGATTGAAATCTTCCCCTGGAGTAGGTGGAATCAACAAGTTGGTTGTTTCTTCAGATCCTAGTAAGCCTACCATCAGTACAATACTCAAGAATGATATGGATAATGGACCTCATGGAGACTCCATGGCTCTTTTAGAGCAAAGGAATTTCACAAAAGGAAGCAAAAAGTATGTGTTTTCATATTGAAATGTTAATATTGCAAATTTAGCATTCATTTAATCAATTGATTTTGATGCATTGAGTTGCAGCTAGGGATTTAAAAGCTTATTGCATGTATTCAGGTTTAACTAATTATTGATTGTTGACTAGTCTCTAATACTCTCTCAGGCCAACTGTTCACGAGGATGAGCTAGTGGATAGTCCTAATAATGTGGTGAAAAGAAAAGTTTCTCGTCTATCACGAACAGGATCCATAATAATGCTAGAATCATCTGTCAAAGGTCACCCCTCATCTACACCTTTTCAAAGTTTGGAACTACAAACTAGTGAGTAAAATCCTGCTGCCATTTTTAGTGGATAATCAAAAGTGTAACCTTTCTGCAGGTTCGTCACATGCCACTGCTCAGTGTGTGGGTCAAAGATCTTTTAAGAATTCACGTACAAGGAGAGTAAATATGGTTGCTCCAGTCTCAAGAAATGTTGAAGGTCAGATTTCATTTCCAGGAGCTCCAGTTTCTGATTTTAGTGGTAGAACTTCCAATGGGGCCAATGGGACACTAGATACTGGCAGTGTAGATAATAATGCTCCAAAAGTGAAGAGGGAACTTGATGCTGCTCCATCTCCCTTTGGGTTGTTTGAAAGTGAAGAATCAGGTCCTGGAGAAAATAAAACCAGAAAAAGGGAATCATATAGTAGTGAAGTTGCACTGACTGCATCCGAGAATTCTGGGGCCTTTCTTTTACATGCTAAGAAAAACAAAGTACCTAATAATGAGATTGTAGATGGTGTGCAAAGACGAGGGAGGACTGGTAGGCGTTCTTCTTCAGTAAGGCCATTCACTCCTTCGCTGAGGGAAAAGTTAGAGAATGTGCCAACAATAAAGCCACTGACAAGTGTGAAGCCTGAGGCGGAAAGGAACAAAAGGTGTCTTCCCCTAATCCAATACAATTCCAACTCACATTCTCAAATTTCAAAACCACCGGTTAATTGATCTAAGTTTAGGCGTATTTCCTTTTATCATATCTTGTATATTGATGTGCATTTGCTTTATTTGCATTAGCAGAAATGGACGGTTACCTTCCAAAAAGTTGAAAGATAGGAAGGCTGTGTCTAATGTTGGCCAAATACTGAATGGCAGTTCCTTAGATTTTACAGGTATTATTTATGTATTACTTTAGATTTAGATCAGATTCGAAGCATGCTTGTATTGTGGTGATGAAATGAAACCCTGTTGAAGTTCGTAGAGGTCATAGGTTTCCAATGATGGTTCATGCAAGGTGTAGCATTGATTTGGAGTTTTCTTTCAAATTTGTTTTAAGAAAATGTTTTTGCTGAAACTGCTTTGCTATCATGCATTTCAGATCTTAAGGCTTCGCCTCTACACAATTATATTAGCATATTCACTGTTTAATAAGCTTAAATGTATCAAAAACTTCGATGGAATCACGACGTTTCAATTCATATACAGGGGCATCTGATGATGATCGGGAAGAATTGATTGCAGCTGCCAGGTCGGCTCATAATGCTAGCAGTACGTGTTCTAACCGTTTCTTTCAACTTCTCCAGTAAAACTTTCACATATATTAGCAGTTATATATAGTTAGCTTAATATATGCTTGCATGTGATATAATCTTCAACTGTAGAACTTGCCTGTTCGGGTCCTTTTTGGAACAAAGTGGAGTCTATTTTTACCAATGTCAGCTCGGAGGAGATTTCCTTTCTGAAACGACAGGTAATAAGTCGTTGAGCCGTTAAGCAAATAAAGTGGTGAGTCGTTAACAGTCCTGATTAGACTCTTACAAATTTCTTATCTTTCTTTTTGTTTGTTGTTGAATCAGTTATGTATTGCAGAAGAGCTTGATGGTTGTTTGTGTCACATGCATGGCACTGGATACAATGTTCCGGTACTGGATTTGTCTCTTATTTTGTTTTCATGCCAAAAAATATTTGTACTTCAATTATTTTTAAAATTTTGCATTTTGGCTGCTAGATTTAGTGTTCATTTCTTAAACTTTAGTGCACTTACTTTGAATCATGGCAGAGGAATTTTTTTATGGAGTTCAGCAATATAAAAGCTTTTCTATCATTCTGGATTTTCTTTTGCCAGGCTACTGTTGAGCATGATGAATTACTTAATTATACTGGTGAAAGACAAGTACATGAGTCCTATAAGCAACGGGTTAAGGTATCTTCTATATCTGGAGGACATAATACTGGAACTTTGGACAAATTTACCCCGTTATACCAAAGAGTTCTGTCCGCGCTGATTGAAGATGATGACGGTGAAGAATTTTACACCCATGATGAGGGGAAAAGTATTTATCTACACTATGCCAGTGATGATTCGTATTGTGGTTCATGCAATCTGATTGATGTTGAATCCAAAGATAGGGACAAAATGGATTCTGAAGTAGAGTCAGAATTGGATTTTGTTACCCAGAGAAGTCATTTCTTGGATAGACTTTCATGTGATAAGAGTTGTACATCTAACAAAATATGGAAACCAAGCATCTCCAATTCAACATATTCTTGTGAATTGGGCTCAGTAGATGATGATTTGTCCCATTCAGATATTGGACATGCCAATGAAATTCGTACCAATGTAATGGCTCTGCTGGACACATCGGAGTCAATTGTCTCTGGCATTTCTCCTGGTCATCAATATCAGCAGATGTCTCTTGATGATAGGCTTGCACTTGAGCTCCAGAGTATCGGTTTATTTCCAGAGACACTGGTAGGCTCTTTTGTCAGATGTTGTCTTCTGATATTACACTTTGGTTGCTGTTGGTACTATGGCTTATTTGGATCTATTTCCTTTTACAGCCTGATCTTGCTGAGGGAGAAATAATTAGTCAAGATATACTTGAACTCGAGGAAGGGTTGTTCCAGCAGGTTTTTCCTTTCTCTCAAGATATTAAACCTGAGTTAATTGGCTTTTGTACAGTTTTTCAATAGTTAATTTCCCAGGAATAATTTTTTGTAATACTCTGATGTTTTGAATTTTTAACTCTTGTATTTATTTCTTTCCTTACTGTCATACTAATTATGAAACCTATCAATCCACAGATAGGGAGGAAGAGAAAGCAATTAGGAAAAATCAATAAAGGTGTTCAGAAGGGGAAAGAGGATGAGAAAAGGTTTGTCTTTGCAGTTTGATGACTTGTATAGTTCAAATTTCGATCTGGAATTAAAGTATGAATATGATTTTGCAGGAGCATTCTACGGATCGCCATGGACCAACTAGTTGAGATAGCTTACAGGAAACGAATGGTAATTGTTTGGAGTCATACTCTTATGTTTTCATCTTTTTTTAATTCCATGCACAATACAAATAATGAACTTGAAGCTTGCAATTACCTTACGAGGAAGTCTTTGATTGATGTATGTAGGAGTCTGTTCTCTCTTGGAAAAAAGAATTTGACAGAGAAATCCTTGTTTTTGCTCAAATTTAAAACAGAAACCGAAGTTACTCTAGTCAATAGGACTCTAGATTTCACTTGTTTAGTTTGGCTCTTAAACTTGATAGTGAAAAAACCTTAAAAGCTAATACTACTACAACTAAACGCCAATAATATAAGGCAACAAAAAAAAAAACCCCAAAAATGTTGTAGCAGAGTAGATATCTATCCTCACTGGTTTGTGCACCAACTTGTGGCTCCTCTGCTCTGTAAATGAAAAAGAGAAGATGATTTAAGAAATTAACAGTTGTGGGTAAAGAAGGCATTGTCTGAGCCTGCCATACGAACTTTATGGGGTTCTTTTCTGCTGTTGAATTTGGAAGGTTGATACATTTGTATTGGACAGTAAAGTACTGGGTACTCGTTATGTTTGAAAGTAATGATAATAGTTTCCTCCACTGGACTCGTTGAATTTCATGTTCGTTAATATATACAGGCTTGCGCAGCAAATAGTACCTCAAAAGGGGCAATTCGCAAGGTCTCTAAACAAGCTGCATTGGCTTTTGTTCAACGTACTCTTGGTAGATGTAAAAAATTTGAAGACACAGGAGACAGCTGCTTCACTGAGCCTAAACTACAGGAGATCCTCTTCTCTAGACCTACGTGCCGCATGGAAGCCAAATCTGCTGATTGTGTTGGGTCAGGAACTGCTAGTAACACATGCAATGACATTCATGATCATCACACTGAGGCAGGAGGATCAGGTATCGATTTGATATTGATATTGTCACCTGTTCATGCTAGAAATTATTCACTCTGGTGGCATGTTTCTTCAAGTTGGAATGTCAGTATGAAACAGTATTGTTCACGACTTACTCCTTGTAACACTTACTGACCAAACTCAAACAGGGTCCAAAAGAAAAGGAAAACTAAAAGAAAAAAGCTTACATATGTTACCATCGTATAACTTTTGTTTTGGGTTTTTTCACTGCAGGTACTATTTCCAGCACTTTCGAGAGACAGGATTGCAACGGTGATAACATTGGTATAGTTGAGAAGAAAGAAGTGTTATTTGATGAAGTTAATGGCAGTGCTTCATCAAAGTTAAAATCTGCTCTCGAAAACTCTGTTCGTGGTGGTGTGAAGGGAAAGAGAAGTGACAGAGAGAGGGATCAAAACAAGGCTCATCGGAGAACTGACTCTGTTTCAGGGGTTAGAGACTTGGCCCCGAGTGGCGCCAGAAATGACCTAGATACAAAATCAGTCTCTAAACAGAAGGTTGGTCGAGTATCAACTTCACAAAATGGACCTCGTATATCGAGTCATCCCTTGGCCAGTGGTAGCGGTAAAGTAGACAGAGAAGTTCCGTCAACATGTCATGGTGATGTTGCTCGAGATACTTCTAGGGAAGCAGATGAGAACATTGATCTTTTGAACCTGTCAGAATTGGATGCTATTGGATTTGGTGATCGCCAAGATATTGACATATTGTTGAATAATATTGATGAAGATTTCTTGGCAGACCATGATACTTTTGGTCTCGCTATACCAACTGACGACCTTTCCGAGCTGAATTTCATGTAGACAACCTTTATTTGCGAGGAATTGACTCCCAAGAATTTTTGTGATTAGGGACTCCATTAAAAATCTGGAGCACTACAGCCAACCTAACTGCAGTTATAGTTTACTCATCTGTATATAATTTCCCATTTAGGTATTCCCTCAATTGAGGAACTGTTCTCAAGGCATTCTTTGTGAAGATGAATATATAGTAAACTTCAGATTAAAGTAGCACATTAGTTACAAGATTGATACAACTAGTTTGAAAAATATTTGGCTTGATTTCTTTTTCATACTTCTTAATTCCGAGTTAGAACTGCTTCTAAACTTATATTATCTTAATGTAATCTTTAACTATTTAGAATTTTGAGTTCCATACAATTCTAATTAAAAATTTTAATTCGTGGGTATGGTATGGTATGTATAATAATACAATAAATGATAACCGAAGGAAAGAGATAAATAGAGTATTACAGCAGATAATAGAAGGGTTGTTTATAAAGTCACATAGGTAGGAGTATACTTAGTTTCCATAACAAATCCTGCCCAACTAACGTCTGTAAATGCCTTAATTTTATGGTTGTATGTCTTTTGAAAGAATAATCCTCTAATTGGAGTTCTTTTAAAATATTTTAGTTCACAGATGACGCTGCCTTACGTCCCTTAGATAGAGCACTTATGAATTAATTAATGCAGCTGATAACAAAACTAAGTTTAGGTCTTGTATATGATAAATAAATCATTGAAATTTTCTTCGATTGCTTGTTCAATTTTGGATGTACGAGAGTTCACACTCGAACATAATAGGTCAAGTCAAGCACATGTTTTCTTTAAAGAGACTGAAATTCCTGCTTTATTTCTTGCAACTTCTATCCCAAAAGTTATCAATTCTGAAGTCAATCCTCTTTTTACTCACGTCATCTCTTCTAAGTTGTCTAATGTAAAAACAATACCAACCATATACACAATCAGAATAGTTATCTTACTCTCCTTGTGTTTATATAATAATGTGTGATGAGATTGAACTTGTATATATCTTTTTTAACGGCCTTAATAAACTATCAAACCATATACAAAGGGATTGTCTTACACTACAACAAAATTGACTTTTAGTCACGTTTTTTTTACAACGATTTTCAGCTTTTGGTGACAATTTTCAATAACATCCCCAAAAGCTTATTTTTTTCATCCATGTTTCTCATAATCGTCTATTAAAGGCTCAAACTTTTGCGATGGTTTAATATTTTCGTTGCAAAATGTCTAGCCTTTGACAACGAATTTGTGAATCATTGCAAAAAGCACGACTTTTGGTCACGAATTTTCTAAACCATCGCTAAAAGTTGAAATAATTACAATTTTTACTTAATAAGTTTAGACTCTATAAATTTATTTAAATATATGAATTTGGTTGGGTCGGATATATCGGGCCTAAGTTTAATCTCACGGGCCGATCGATCGGTCTCACCCCATAGATTGATTTGGGCTTAACCCATACATCCACAGCCCATTGGCA
>JAOTIZ010000202.1:1790705-1810224 GCA_027123425.1 Erythroxylum panamense | reverse complement strand
TCTCCTAACAACCACTCACTATCTTCATCAACATCCTTTAGGAGAATGGGATCTACCACATCACGACACTCAAAACGTTCCTTAAGAGCTTGGTTATATTTGATGAAAACCAAGTCTTGCAACCTTTGATGTTCAAGCCTGCTTCTCTTTTTCGAATGAACATGCTCAAAGATACTCCAATTCCGCTCACATCCTGATGAGCTACAAGTCAAACTCAACACCTTAATGGCAATGTTTTGCAAATGTGGAGTATGGACACCATAGTTCTTCCACCATTCAGCAGGAGCTAATGTAGCCCTTTGTCTTATTGCTGCCTTTAAACCAAAGAGGCCTCCAGCTCTTCTATATGTTGACAACTCATGAGAAGCCATGTCTACCTGCTCTTCATTTGTTGACAGCCTCTCAATGCATTTATACAACCCCTCCATCACTTCTGGATCATTTTCAATTCTTGGATTGCCATAGAAGAATTGAGGATTGAGATAATGACCGGCAGCATGCAATGGATGATGAAGTTGGCACTCCCATCTTCTATCAATTATCTCAAAAATCTCCTTATACTTAGCTTCATTTCCTTTGAATGCATTCTGAATAGTTTCTTTTGCCCTATCCATAGCCTCATAAATGTAACCCATTGCAGGTTTTTTCTCATTATCAACAAGCCTAAGAACTTTCACAAGGGGCCCCATAGCCTTAAGGCTATAAATAACATCATTCCAAAAGGAAGGCATAAGCACAGTGTCAGTCGCCCTTTTCCCCTTAGCTTCTTTAGCTGTCTTGGACTTCAACCACTCATCAGATGTGAACATCTTTCTAAGGTTGTTTTTCAGATTATGCAACCTTTGTAATGTTAAGAATGCTGTGGCAAATCTTGTCACTGCATGCCTAACCAATTCAGACTTATTTGTGTGCCTCCTCATAATATTCAAGGTTAACGAATGGTTATAAATGAAGGAAACAAGATTAATTCCTCTTTGGATTGCCCTCTTGATCCTTGCAATCTTGCCAATATCTTCTAACATTAAATCAATACAATGGGCAGCACATGGAGTCCAAAACAAATGCGGCCTCTTAGCTTGTAACAACTTACCGGCCAACACATAATTGCTTCCATTATCACTGACTAGTTGCACAACCTTGTGCTCTCCAATCTCCTCAACAAAACTATCCAAGAGCTCAAATAATTTTTCCCCTGTCTTCATATAAGCAGATGCATCAACACTATTAACAAACATAGAACCAGTTGGACAATTTACCAAGAAATTTATCAAAGTTCTGTTCTTCTTATCTGTCCACGCATCAGACATAATTGAGCATCCATAGTTCTCTCTTTCCAGTTCATGAGGTTTCAAGAGTTCTTTGGTATACTCCAGCTCCTTTTTAAGAAGACTAACTCTACACTCATGATAGCTTGGAACCTTTAGGTGTGGCCCATAGTTTCCAATAGCTTCCACCATCAACTTGAAACTTTTTGAGCGTACAACATTAAAAGCAATTCCATTTCTGCAAAGGAACCGTTCTATGTATTGAACTGTTCTTGCTCTTGCCTCCTTGTCACAAGCATCATTTATGCTTGTTTGCCTCTTAGCCTTTCCTAATTTGATGGTTGCTTCTGGATTTTTGACCATCAATAAATCCATGGGTCCCTTGACATTTTTGGCTTTCTTAGCAATGGCAGGGGAGTCGCATGATGCTCCACTTGAAGCTGCAAATGTCTTTCTATTTTTAATACTAAAAATTTCCACAACTTCGTCGTCATCATCATCTCCTTCTTGAAGCTCAGTCAAGTATGCTTCTTTCTCAGCTTTCTTCTTTGTGCAGGCTGCTTTAAGTATCTCTTTCACTTCAGGAGGAGTCTTCAAACACTTATCAACGTCTCCCGTAACTCCCATTTGATGCCGCTTAGCTCGGGTAATACCCCCGTTGCTGGTTTTGCCACAAAAGTCACAAGTGACAGCCTTCTTATTGTTGATGTCTTTTAAGCTATTCCACTGCCAAGCCATATCTAAATTTCTGCCAGTAGGCTTCACCAATCCACCCGAAGAAACTGTCGCAGACGCAGCAGAGACAGAGGCGGCAGACGACGGTACATCCCGTGGCTGAGAAGAGGATGACTCCATTGTGGGTGAGAGAGAAGGAGTAGAAGAGACAGAGGAGTAGAAGAGAGAGGACGGCGGTTGGCGGTTGGTGGTCGGCGGTCGGCGGCTGTCGATCGTGTTCGTTCGTGTGGTTCGGCTGAAGGTTTGATTTGTGAGGAGTAGAAGAGGAGAGACGAACGTGTTCGTTCGTGTGGATAGGAAATAAGAAAGTTAAGGTATTAAAAAATAAGCAATTCCATATTTACCCCCCCCCCCCCAAAACAACCTTAAAGGTCAACTGGTGAGGGCTAAACCGGCAGAATGAATAGCGGCCGCTATATTCCGCGATCCGCCGCAAATCGCGGCCGCTATAGCGCCGCGTTAACCGCGACACGAAACCGCTCCGCTACAAGGTTTCTGTAGCGGAGCCGCTCCGCTCCGCTCCGCTCCTCCGCGATAGCGCCGCTATCGCCCGCTATTAACTACTATGGGTGAAACTGAGTTAAAGTACTTTGGTTTGACATTGATAGTTCAGAAAAACTTCATTTTGTAGAATACAGACATATATCACTAGTTTAGAAATGTACACTAACCTCAGATACCATTATCACAAGCAAAGGGAAATAACCAATGAATCTCTTCAGATCAAATCTAGCCTATCAAAATGGAAAAACGATGAAGACAAGTAAGCACAAGGTAAGCAACAAATTTGAAAGAGGGAAAGCAGTAACGACAGCAATAAAGGTAAGAACTTGCAACTAAAGAAAGTTAAAACACAAATGTGTTTAGAGCAAATGCGATTCAACAAACTAAGAGCAAAGCCTGTTCCAATTTCGGAACACTTTCACAGCTTCAATATTCAACTTTCAATTAGAAGGAATTCTAATTAACTAGCGGACATGCATATTCATAAAAACATGAAGAAATTTAAGTCCTGGTCTAAGTAAGTGTACCTGCAGCATAATTACTTTAAGTTTGTACAGAACAAACTGATCTGAATAAGGCAATAAGGGGCTATATTTAAAGTAAAGAAAGAACAGAGCAATAACAAATTCATATGAGAAGTAGATCTGAGATCAAGTTTTCATACATCTCTATGAACTACAGCATCCAAACTAAGGTTCAAAATTATATATTAGTGAAAGCACTGAGATTTGACATTCAGGAGGTAATTACAGCTACCAAAAGGACTTTATGGTAAGAAAAACTAAGAATTTCGGTTGGTCTTCAGACATATTTCCTTTGTCTTATCAAATAAATCACCAAATACAAGTCAACACACAAAAGAACCACACACCTAGAAGAGAAAAGTTGGTAATATATTCAAGAACCAACTGCCACCCAAAAGAAAGCTACAGAAAGCACCGAGCTTTAGGAATAAGGAATCGACAGGAAAAATCAATGGAAGTAATACAAACATGGGTTTTCACTTTTCAGAAACTTCTTACTCAAGATGAAAGAAACCGTACTAATAAAACAGTCAACGAACAAATCACAGAAACCCAATCCCAAACGGAGCTTTCACGATTTAGAATCCAAAACCCACGTGGAGTTAGTGGAGAAGAAGATTGAAAAACACATGGGTTCATCAAAATTACGCCAATGAAAATCTACAAGCTACATAAGAGGGGAAAAAAAAAAGGATTATGAAACAAAGAGTTACATGCTTTAATCAGGGGACAAGAGCCGAGCAGATATACCGTAAACAAGTAATTTAGTCACAGAAGATCCTGAAAGAGCAAGCGGATCTGGGAAGTGGCTGTGTACATCCTTGAAAGGAAGAAGAGACAAAATGGTGAGGTAATAACAATGAAGGAAAAAGCAACAAGTGTGCTTAGGCGTCGTTATTTGCAACTCGAATACTAATAATTTATACGTGACAGCATAAGGCTGTTTTTTTCTTTTTTTTCTAATGATCGTAGCCAATGGTATCGTTGCTTGTCTGCAACTTGTCACTCATGGTTGCCACTTGATGATGCTGTCCTAACCACTAGTTTTGGTCTAATCTTTATGCTTGGTTCGATTTGGTTCGGTTCAATTATATTGAGAAGTCATGTACAAGTTGTGCGTTTAAAGATAAGATTGTGTACTATCAGACTTTTTCAAATTCTACTTTATCACGGAACTTCAAATTAGATGTATACGAATGTGATGATATAAGTTACCCGAGCTTTGAGTTAGAGTTAGACTTAAAAGTTCGCCTTGAAAGTCAACCCGAAGAACTCAAATGAAGCTCGGGATGTCAAATAAGTCATGTTGAAGTCAAGTTAGACTCTCTTGTTTGACCCAATAGCTTTTATTGTGGCCCAAGCCTTAGGTAGTCGAGCTCGACAACCTTTGATGGGGCCCAAGAATGAAGAAGTCAGTAGTTGAGCCTGAACTTAGATTTATTTAATTTGACATAATTTGATAATTTTAAACTAAAAATAAAAAATAAAAATATTTTAACAAAACGACATCATTTTTTAATAATTGCTAAGTATTAAACCAGGCTTAGCCTTGGCAATCGGAGGCTCGATCAA
The DNA here is from genome assembly GCA_027123425.1 of Erythroxylum panamense. NCBI lineage: Eukaryota > Viridiplantae > Streptophyta > Magnoliopsida > Malpighiales > Erythroxylaceae > Erythroxylum > Erythroxylum panamense. The sequence continues at coordinate 1,805,624 of JAOTIZ010000202.1, read as the reverse complement.
TTCAAGCTTTACTCATTGATCTTGAATGGGGATATAGTTGGTCAAGCAAGGTCTAGACCTAAACGTCATCCTTATTTGAACCCCCTTTCGAAGAGTTATTTAAAGTTTAAGTTGTTTTAATGTAACTATAACGAGTTTGGATTAAGTTCCAATCGAGCGGCTTATATTTCAATTGAATTTTAGTGAAATTTATCCTATTAATTTTTATGGAAGTTAGATTATATCATAAATAGCAATCATATTTGGTCGGGATCCAACCCGAGATTAACGACTCATGCATGAGTTGATCAATCCTTGGGCCTGCTTTTTTACTAAATTGAGCCTTGGATTTACCTCTGATTGCCTAATCCCGGCTCGATACGGGACTTGACAATTATAAAAAAATGATATTAATTTATTTTTAATTAAAAAAATAAAAATATACCGGGCCGGGTCGGGTCGGGCTTTGAATTGCCTTACCCGAACTGAGCTGAGTCAGATTTCAGGCTACCTTGAGCCCTACGGGGATTAGGCTCGAGTTCGGACAAAGCTATCGGGCGAACCCATTCCAATAGGTACATTTTCATCCCTAATCATACCCTATTGCCATCCCTATTCAACGTCATGAATGACATCTTATAAGAAACGGGACGAAACAAACGAGAAAGCTTGTCCATTGTAATCGAGCTCATGAGCGTCTAACACTAGTAATTCCGCGAATTATGGTAGTCGCCATTCAAAGAACAGTCCTTTTCTTCCCACTGAGTTGAGTGACTATTGGTGAATTTGGATTGGAGGCTCCGTCCCATTTTCTGACCAACCAACCTAACACATGGGGTTGTGTTTATCTCGTTATTGTCGCCCCCAACAACACCTCATCGCAGCATCGTCAATATTAATACAATACCCACCACCACCACTACGGCCACCTTAGCTCTGAGTTGTAGCATAGACCTGGGCGTGTAAAGACCTTACCTTTAATGGCAAGCACAGCTTTTACTAATACTCTACTCTCTTCTTCTTATTATCCTTCTCTTAGCTCCCGTTCAACTTCGCCCTCTCATGGTTTCTGCAACGATACTTTCCTTCCATCTCGCATTTCACTTCATAATCAGAGATCTCATTTCGCTTCTACCCTTCTGAAGAACAAGAAAATTTTCAACTTTTTCACTACCCATTGTTCTCTTGATGCTGCTTCTGCTAAAGACCCACATGAAAAGAAGACACCCATTGAGCTGAGTAAGTGATTTGAATGCCTATTTCTACCATTTTACATTCTACTATATCTTATTTTATTTGTGGGTTTTGCGGTTTTTAGGATATGCGGCTTATCCTACTGTGATGGATGTCAACCAGATTCGTGAGATTTTGCCTCATAGGTGAGCGTCTTATAGCGTGAGTTAGTACTTAATCTCAGATATTTGCTTCTTACTCCGAGTCAAAGTGTTTGAATCCTAAAACTGCTGATAACGTTCCTGTTGGGATTCCTTTTCTTGATACTTTGTTGTTTAGGTTTCCATTTCTCTTAGTAGACCGAGTGATTGAGTACACTCCTGGAGTTTCAGCTGTTGCCATTAAGAATGTGACTATAAATGACAATTTCTTTCCCGGCCATTTTCCTGAGAGGCCAATCATGCCTGGTGTTCTCATGGTTGAGGTAATTTCAAGTGCAGTTCTTGTTGGCCTTTTCCATTGCATCTATAGTTGATTTGATATTAAAAGAGTATTGCTCTCTTGACTTGTATTATTTTGTTTAAATGAGACATTCTAGGCTTGTCACTAATTCTTTGACATGAGCTGATTGTGGATTCATGCTGATGAGTGTTTCGTGTAAACCCCTGCTCTTTACAGTCATGACTACAAAAAGCTTGGGATCGACCATGGTGCATTTCAGGAATATAGCAAAACTAGGATATAATTCCATAACAATACTTTTACCGTACAAGTACCATTGAAAACCCCACTTCAGCATGATTCTTGTGCATCAATAGGTGTATCAAAGTAAATTATACATAGGTTAAGTCATAACTAGCTGACCTTACCACCCATTGGAAGAAACATAAATGCATTTGAGTTTCCAATCTGATGTTGGATCAATATGGTGTTCGAGACTTGATAACTCCAAGGATGGATATAATGTTTGTTGCAAATTCACAAGTGCAATAATCCCACGTCAAAAAGAAACATAAAGATGAATTGAGCTATATATAAGGATAGGACTCATATAATCTTAAGGTTTTGGATTAAGATATGATGTCTTGATTAGATATGGGCTCACTTGGATCCAGTTTAATTTCTCCCCGGGTTCTCTCAAAACTCTTCATTAGTATCAGAGTTAGGTTTGGCGAAGTTCAATGAATAGAGATTCGTATTCTGATTGTATACGGGCCTATTTGATACCGGTCCAATTTTTTCCCGGGCCCTCTTAAAACCCTTCAATGTTGTGCAGATGCAAACTTAGTGCTACTTTTTTAATGGTTTTGTTGTTTGTATAGAATCGTTTTAGTTGCTTTTCCCATAGTTAATGTCAGTAAATTAGATGTGCAACGGATTTTTAGAAGTTTTGGTAATCTAACTGCTAACGACTAGTCCTTATGAATTCCATTAACATATTCGATGTGAATGCTATGATTTTCCACAGGTTTTATTTAGGGACTGATAGATCACTCTCTATTTGGAGATTATGGTTGCAGATTGTTGACAATTTGCTCTGAAATCTCTCATATTCTTCATTGTTCTCATAAAATAAGTCAACTGAGCTCGTATAGATTCATACGTTAACATCTTCTTGCATAAGTTAAATGCTTTCCATTTCAGTTGTTTAAGCACTTACTTGCATGGTTATGATTCAAAACAAGGCAATGGCACAAGTTGGTGGCTTAGTCATCTTGCAACCGGAAGTCGGAGGCTCTCGGGATAATTTCTTCTTTGCCGGGATTGACAAAGTCAGATTCAGGAAACCAGTGATTGCAGGAGACACCTTAGTTATGAGAATGACACTCATCAAGTTGCAGAAGCGATTCGGAATTGCTAAGATGGAAGGGAAAGCTTATGTTGGAGGGGAAGTAGTTTGCGAAGGAGAGTTTATGATGGCTACTGGCAGTTAATAAGTTAGTAACTCTGTTTTTCTATTGTTCTTCCATCTCCATTGAAGCCTCTCTTTTTCATGTCACTGAACTCATTGTTCTGATTTAAAGATGTTGGCAAACTTGTTTTTTTCAATATCAAGATAATAACATAAATACTTCTGATTGATCTATCATTACTCTTAATCCTTCAAGACAAAAACAAAACGAGTTATGTTGGAGGGAAGTGATTAGCTCGATCATCTACATTTACAATCCAAGAGCAGCAAGAGGAGTTTTGCCTTGGCCAGCCTCAAAGTAAAAGATCAACATAGCGAGCATGGCAAGCCTAGCATGCTTAATCTCTGCAACTTTAAGTCTCTCGAGCTTCTCCACATCAGGAATGTACACACCGTCCTTGAGAGTCCCTGCAAATCCTAAGGGGTCAAAGAACTTGCCACCGGGATAGCCCTGCTCGCCAGTGGCGTTTGCAAAGTTCTCCGCAGTTCTAGACCACGGCGTTGCCCACTCGACCGATTGCGAATCTGGGTCGAAGAAATCAACCCACCTCTTGCTCTCAACCCATCCCATGAGAATGAGTTGTGTGCCCAAGAGAGAGCCGAATGAGAATGGCGCAATGGCACCTGGGTCTGCACCAGCCTGGAACCATGGTATGCCACTCCATGCTTGCCCCACGAAGATACCAACCACCGCAGCCATTGCCCACCGACCATGTATGAGCTCCGCTTCCCTATACCATTTCAGGAATGCCGGGTCTTTCCCTAGGCCTAATGGGTCAAAACCATAGTCACCTGGAAGCCTATGTGTCCGACGAAATGTCTGTGTCAGATCAACAGTATAGTGAAAAAGTACTAGAGAAGGAGGAACTTAAAACTAACCAACTTACGAGCCATCGAGCCACTCAGGATCAAGGAAATTGCCACCGCCCTTAACGGCGGGAATCCAAGATTTTTTTGGCGTAGCAGCGGCAGCAACCACCACCATCTTCTTAGTACCGGCGGTTACGCTGTTTTCATCTCTATTTGCTCCAATACCCAGGAGGGGTTTGCTTTTATGTCCTCCACACAAGAAGGATGATCCCAATCCGTTTAACAAAGCACCAGATGTCACAGCCATGGCTAATGCTTAACAAGATCACAAAGATGGAGTGATGGTCTTTGCTCCAATTCAATTGGATGGTCTTAACTATCGTTACAAGAAGCCATGTTGGATAATGAAATCAAAAGACGAAATCTAAGTGACCAATGGGGATTTGGAGGGGTCCATCCACATCTCCACGCCGAAGTTGACCATGTAACCCTTATATTCTCTAGCAAGATTGTGGCCATTATTCATTCTTTCTCCTTTTTTAATGATTCTAGATTATATTTTATAAAATAATATATATAATTTGTAACAATTTATGTTTTAAATATATTTTAAATTGAGAAAAGTGATTAATTAAAAAAAGTTTGTAAGGATCAACTCGCAAGTTTTTTGTTGAGACATTGGAACACTTGGAAGTTACAAAGATGTTCTATGAGAAAACCTTAATCATTAAATACGAAACATGAAAAAGTCGATTACTTGTGAAGAAGAATCCTTTGAAAGTCGATCGAAGATACTGTCGACCGTCGGAGTTTTTACCACCTCCAAAGCCTCTCTTAAGCCCCAGAGACAGCCAAATCTCCTGTTCAAATTGGGGAAAATTTTTTAAGACGCGAGAAAGGCGTGGGTGGTTTTACCCTAATAGTCAGGGTAGGTGTATTTCAACGGTGTCGCCGGTTTGTCTCTAACCGGCGAAGAGGACGACGATTGGGAGGTTCCAGCCTTGGAAGGGGTATCTGGTTGGCCGTATGAGTTGTGTTTGGTTGGCACCTTATTGACCACGTCTCGAGTTAATTTTCAAGCCCTACGGGATCTCTTTGCCGATCTTTGGCAACCACAAGCAGGTATTGCAATTTCAGAACTTGGGAGTCGTCGTTATTTGTTTCGTTTCTTTCACAAAGTCGATGTTGATCGAGTCCTGAAACGGGGTCCCTATGATTTTAACCGTCATCTCTTAGTTTTGCATCGATTACATGAGGCTGAGCTCCCTCTCGAGGTCCCGTTGATATTTACAGAGATTTGGGTGCAAGTCCATGGGTTGTAATCAGGTCTTATGCAGGAATCAATGGGAAAACAATTCGGAAATTTTATTGGAGAATTCGTTGAGTATGATACATCACATCTCGGTAAAAGTTTCCGACCCTTCATGCGTATACGTGTTCGGATTGATGTGCGATTCCCCCTTAAGCGTTGGAAGAAAATCAAAGTTTCCGACACTTTTTCTTTTTTCGAACGGTTTCAGTATGAGAAGTTGTCGCTCTTCTGTTTCATTTGTGGAATCTTGGGGCACGGCGAAAGTCTATGTCCGGAACGATTTCGGAACCCTGATATTGCACCCCCGTTTGGTTGGGATAATTCATTGCGTGTGGCAACCAGTCGTCCAACCCAACCACGTAGTCGTTGGTTACGTAATGATGATGGATCCCCATTGGTTGAAGCGGGGGAGTTATCTGTTGATACCGATTATAATGCCGGTTCAGACATGGATGTTCATGAAGTAGAAGTTTCACCTATGGTTATAGTAGAGGGAAACAAAAGACCGCGAGCTCTACACTCTATACCCGGAGTTTCAACAACTATTGATTCGATGGGAGTATCTAATGGACAACATGTTCATTCTTCTTCGTTATTGGCGGGCGCCACGGAGCTACCCGACCAGTCACAATGAAAATATTAAGTTGGAACTGTCAGGGTCTGGGCAACTCTCAGATAGTTCAAGCATTAGACGATTTAATTCGTCAACATAGGCCGGATATAGTTTTTGTTATTGAGACGTTAGTTGAAACTGATCGTATTGTGGAACTTCGCCAACAATTTCATTTTGATGTTGGATTCAGTGTTAATCGAGTGGGTAGAAGTGGCGGGTTGGCTGTTTTTGGCCGTCGCTCGACTATGGTTGAGGTACTTCGTCATTCACACAACCATGTTGACGTTAGAGTCTGTATGGACGATGGGACTACATGGTTACTTACGTGTTTTTATGGTTACCCGGAACGGTACCGTTGAAGAGATTCATGGCACCTTTTACAATCACTTAATCCAGGGATTGATATACCTTGGATGGTGATAGGTGACTTCAACGACCTTGCTTGTACCAGTGAAAAGATTGGGGGGGCGGCAGCTCATCCGAACCATTTGTTTGCCGGCTTTCGTTCAACATTACAAGATTGCGACTTGCAGGAGATTGAATGGCTTGGGTATTCGTTTACATGGGAAAAAAGTAGAGGCTCCTCGACGTGGGTGCATGAAAAATTGGATCGGGCGGTCGCTAATGCTGCATGGTTTAAACTCTTTAATCATGCTCTTTTAAAGACTTGTGTGGCTCCAGTATCGGATCATGCTCCTATTCTCTTATCAACGGATGCAGCCGTGTTAACATGGCATAAGAGACGATTCCGTTTTGAAAATAAATGGCTTCAACAAGCTGAACTTGCTGCAATTATTGAAAAAGTTTGGGCTTCTCCTTCTGATCTTATGTCGAAGAAGCAACAACTTTGTAAAGAGCTTGAGTGTTGGGGCCGTAATTTGGGTCGTGCGCTAAAGGCTGAGAAACGGAGAATTACAGCTCGTTTGGAAGCTGTACGTCATGTTAACAGTAATGAGTTTAATATGTTGCGGTCTGAGCTCACACAGTTACTAGATCTCGAGCGTGTCAAGTGGCGTCAGCGCGCAAAGGAATTCTGGCTTGAGGAGGGGGATTTAAATTCAAAATTTTTTCACTTGTCTGCTAGTGCACGCAAACGTCATAACACGATTGTCGAGCTCACTGATGACGCAGGTAATTTAGTTCGAAATAAAGGAGGGATCCAAGCCATAATTCATAGCTATTTCGCACATTTATATGCTGCAGATGTAAGCGATTTTCATGCCGTGACTAGTTTGGTGCAATCCCATGTGACGCGAGCCGATAATGATGCTCTCTTATCTCCGTTTTCACCGGATGAATTTCGACGAGCTGTTTTTTCTATGCACCCTGACAAGGCACCGGGGCCTGATGGACTTAATCCAGCATTTTTTCAAAAATTCTGGCATGTAATCGATTCGGATATTATTGCTGCAGAAAATACTTGGCTTAATAAGGGACACTTTCCACCATCCTTGACTGATACTATTATAGTTCTTATTCCTAAAGTGGAGCATCCGACATCAGTCAAGGATTTACGTCCTACTTCTCTTTGCAATGTTTTGTATAAAATTGTGGCTAAGGTACTAGCTAACAGGTTACAAACGTTGTTGCCTCGTATTGTCTCTGACTCACAGTCTGCTTTTATTAAAGGTCGACTCATTACTGACAATGTGCTAGTTGCTTTTGAGTTGTTGCATTATATGAAACAACGAATAGGCCGAGCCGGTGGTGAAGTAGCACTTAAACTCGATATTAGTAAAGCTTATGATCTAATTGATTGGGGTTATTTGGAAGGAATTATGTATGCTTTAGGTTTTAATGCAAGATGGATTTCGCTTGTGATGATGTGTGTCCGCTCAGTTAGTTACTCGGTATCTGTCAATGGTGAGGAGATTGGTCCGATATTTTCTTCTCGCGGGTTGCGCCAGGGTGATCCCTTGTCTCAGTACTTGTATGTATTGTGTGCCGAGGGTTTGTCAGCTCTTTTATCAGATGCAGAGCGTCGCAAAGCAATTACAGGTATCTCTATTTCTCGTCACAGTCCATCCATCTCACATTTGTTGTTCGCCGATGATTCATTTTTATTTTTCAAAGCTACTGAACCACAATGTCATGAGATTAGAAGGTTGTTGCATGTTTATGAACGAGCATCTGGGCAGGCAGTGAATCTACAGAAGTATGGAGTTTTCTATAGTGCTAATGCTTTTGAGGTTCAAAAGGTCATTTTCTCGAACATACTTGATGTCCATCTTCCACTGGATCATAGTCGATACTTGGGATTACCCTCTTTGATTGGTAGTAATAAGAAAGTTGTCTTCGCTTTCCTGCGTGATAAATTGTGGGCTCGTATTCAGAATTGGAAAAATAAATTTTTGTCACGTGCAGGAAAGGAGATCTTGTTGAAAGCAGTCGCACAAGCTATTCCAGCTTATAGCATGAGTGTTTTTCTTTTGCCTATTTCTTTATGCGATGAGCTTCAAAAGATGATGAACTCCTTCTGGTGGGGCACAAAAGATGACGGACAACATAAAATTCATTGGTTAAGGTGGGATCGTATGTGTGCAAAGAAATCTGACGGTGGCTTGGGGTTTCGGAATCTCCATTGTTTTAATCTTGCGATGTTGGCTAAGCAAGGGTGGCGTCTCTTGACGTCATCTAACTCACTTCTTTATAAGCTTTACCGAGCTCGTTATTTTCCAAATGGAGATTTATTATCAGCTAATTTAGGATCCAATCCAAGCTTCACATGGCGCGGTATTCACCCCGCTTTGTCAATTGTCCGTGCAGGTGTTCGATGGCGTGTTTGTAATGGGTCGAATGTTCGTGTTTGGTTCGATCCTTGGATACCTCGCGATCACGCTTTTCATGTCTCGTCCGATTCTCCAACTCTCACTTCTGACCTGCGAGTGGCCGATCTTATTGACCAAGAAGCTAGGTGTTGGGATATTGATAAAGTTCGACATGTGCTTTCTGATGTGGATACTACCGTTGTTCTCTCAATTCCACTTTCGAACCATGCTACCGATCGTCTTATTTGGCATTATGACAAACGCGGCATGTATACTGTGAAATCTGGATATCATCTTGCCTCCCATTTGAATCGACCGCCAGAAACGATTCCAACAATTCATTGGCAGCATGTCTGGAATCTAAAAGTGCCACCAAAGGTTCGTGAATTCATGTGGAGAGCCTTTCGTGGTGTCTTACCAACAAAGTGTAAGTTGGCCCAGCGTCGCTTGGCAATCGATACTGCTTGTGGATGTGGTGAAGCTGTTGAAACACTCGATCATGTGTTGTTACATTGTTCACGTGCTGTAGCTGTATGGCAGCTTTGGAATGGCGGTGGCACCTCAATTTTGCTGCCTTTCCAAGATTGTTTTGCGGAATTATGTGCAACACAGCCCATAGACGTGGTTAATGAATTTGTTATGGTATGTTGGCGTGTGTGGTGGACTCGAAATCAATTGCTTTGGAACCAGCATAGTGTTGCTCCGGAGATAACTCTTCACACCGCTCTTGATTTCCTTCAAGATTGGACTGTTGCATAGCTTCGCCGGCGACAGCAGCCCCCTCGTACACCCGCCTCAACTTTGAGTGCACATGGTGCTCCTCTTGTTCAATGGAAATGTTACACCGATGCAGCAATTTTCGACTCATCGTGTAGCACTGGCATCGGCACTGTTACGTGTTCAGCCAATGGTTCCTTTCTCCATGCCTTCTCATCATTCTGTTCTGGTTCATTTACTCCACGTGTTGTCGAAGCCTTTGCTCTGCGCATTACACTTCAACAGGTCTTACATCGATGCACAGGTGATGGAGTTGTGTTTTCTGATGCACAAGGTGTGGTGCAATCCCTTACAAATGCTTGTGATGACTGGTCTGAATATGGTTCCATCATAACGGATTGATGCATTATGCTTGCATAACGGCCTAATGTTCGAGTCTTATGGTTAGGACAAAATGATAATTTCTTAGCACATCGCTTAGCTCGTAATTCTCATTTTCATTCTTCTTTTAATTTTTGGACATCTCTACCAGCTTGTTTGCAAACTTTTTTTGATTAATTGAATGCTTTTTTCCCCTCAAAAATAAAATTCATGACTCAATAGAACGTTACGGCTAAAATAGTCTCAAAACTAAAATAGAAATTGGAAAAAGCAAAGTATTGAAAGCGGTTGTGTTGTCAATCCCTTTCTAGTCCAGCTGTAACGTATCTCATGTGAAAAGGAATGGAATAAAACTAAAAAAGTATAATTTGGTGGATCCGCCTCATAATAAAGATGTTTGTTTTCATCATCACAAACAACTGGAGGATAACACAATCCCATCACGCCAGCCAAGCAGCCGAAAGAAGGCTTTCTTATACACGCGTCTTTTTGTTTATACGAAAACAATATTATTTTATATTATCTGATAATTTAAAATTAAATAAATAAAATTTAAAAGGTTTAACTGTTTAATTAAATTTTATGAATTTGAAATATAATTAAAAATATTATCTTATTTTAAGTTTAATTAAAAATAAAATGCTATATAAAAATAATTAGTTTATTTAATTTATAAAAATCAATTGATTAATTAATAAACTAATTCATTTTTAATAACAAATTTAAACCAAAAATGATATATTCAAAATTTTTAGTGCTAAATTCTCAAAATCGGTTGGATTTATTAATTATAGATAAAAATACTTCAACTTTAACAAAAATAATCTGAAATTAAACTTTTGTTAACGTAAATAATATAAAGAATCACTTTAGATTAATAATTTTGTTAGACGATTATTACACGTAAAAATGTCAACGGCGGGCCAAGTCAACCTAGCCCACCATATATATATATATATATTAAGAATAACGTAAAAAACAACATCGTTTTTTAAATAATAAGCCGAATTGTGACTTTGGCAGGTCGACTATAGTCGACCTGTGACTCGCTCAAGACCTGATCAATCCGGGCCTAAAGTTAACCTGACTAGGCGAACCCTTTTTGACATTCATAATCATATATTGTATTTTTGTCACGTATGAATTTATTATTTAATACATTAAAACTATTAAAAATTTTAAGATAATTGTATGTCCTTTTATAAATTTTACTTAGAAAAAGACATATTCATTAAGACAACGCACCTGATTTTTTTTTTCAAGGTAAAGTTAATTATGAGGGAAAAAAGGGGTTATTATGTAAACAACCGCTTCTTTAATTTATAAAATATAAACAATAAAATATTAATATTAATATTTTAATATACTTTTAAACTATGCTATTTAAACAATTCACTCACGTGTCTAATCTAATCAATTGCAGGTGAAGTCTAATTAATTTTTTAATTTAAAATTAAAAAATAATGTTTTTATAAAGTATAAAATTTTTAAAAAGTTCAAATTTAATTCAAAATTTAATCTACTCAACTCAAATTCTTTGATTTTAAATGTAATCATATTATGGGTGACAATGGTTTCTACTGGGGCATAGGCTTGGTCCAAGGCGCGCTCGAGTCCAAAATAGTAGAACCCGAGCTCAAAAGTCCAACATCTTGTACTTAAGCACGGGCTTGACCTAAGGGCTAAGGCCGAATCGAGTCCTAGGTAGCCGAGCTCAAGCTCAAGTCTGGCAAGATTTGGACAACTAGAAGCCCAACTTAACTTATCCTAACTTGATATTTAAATAGCTTTTAAATTAAAAATATTGATCATCATTATTTTTAAAATTTTTAAAATTATTTTTAAAATAGTTATCGAGCCGAGCTTTGGTAACCCTTACCTAGACTATGCTCGAGGCCTAATTTTATAGAAGAAAACAACCCAAAGCTTAGTTTGAAAATCAATCAAATTAAATTTAGTCGATTGACTTCAAACCGAACCAAGTTCAAACATCAAACGTCAAGCCTAAACTAGATGGGGTGGAAAAAAAATGTTATGTCCAAGTGTGGCAAAGCTTTCCTATGAATGGAATTAAATTTCCTATTCTTATTATATAGATAAGATTTAATAAAAGATTGTTGTAATAGAAGATTTGATGTGTTATGAAACAAGGCATGCACAGTAACAATGATGAGATTGCATGCTCTCATTATTACACTCAAAAAAGGGAAACCTAATCAGCAAAATCAAAGCCCTAATTTCACATGACTAATCGGACCCCACTCCTCCAACAATCAAGCTTCGTCACATTTTGACTAATTGATTAGGTCCACACCCTATGCAGTATGGACTCTTTGTTTCTCTAAACACATGCCTTCAAAGGTTCACTTTTGAAAACTTTAGAACCCTTTTTCATATCTTAATCATAGTTGATGATTGTCGTTTACATTTAAAAGCTTTCAAGTTCCTCGTTACCCTTTTCAAATTTAAAGCCCACTCTTGACTCTCGTCAATTTCTCTCTCTCTTGTTTTAAATTTTTTTAAATAAATATTCAAGATTCCTTACTTTTTGTAGGCATTTTTTTAACTTAAAACTCTTAAAATTTCTCAATATAATACTCTAATTGTATATTTTAATTAAATGCTTTACCTTTTCAAATAACACTCTACATGTATTTATAGGGCTCAGATCATCTGTTCTTATTACTCTATTCTTACTCTGTTCCATAAAAATTTATCAATTCACTCACAAAAAATAAATAACTGAAATGAAACAGAAACAAGAGGAATAAGATTGTGAAAAACAAAAGATCTGTTCCCATATTTTTATGGGCATATTGAAAACAATTTTTTTACTAATTAGAGTTGCGTATTTATAGACTTCTTCAAACTCGACTATCATTAACGAGATTTTCATTGAGTTGTTGTTATTGTATCTTTTCAAATTTAAAGGTCACTTTCGTCATTTCTTTATGTCTCTTTTTTTTGGTACTTTTAATAAACATTCAAACGTCCTTAGTATTTTTTGTTGAAACTCTTAAAATTACACAATATAACACTCTAATTTCATATTTAATTTATTTCCTTAAGTTTTCAAATTTAAAAGCTACTCTCCTCATTTCTCTCATTTCTTGGTTATTTTTAATAAACATTCATGAATCTTTAATGTATCTTTAATGTAAATTTTTTAAAATTACAAGACGTAACACTTTAATTCATAACTAAATAATAACATAAATAGGTCAATGATAATTTTCAAAATGTAATAATTAAAATTAAAATTTTTTTACTTGATAATTGAAAAATAGAATCGATTGATCAGTTCAGCCATAAAAATTTTGAACCGATCAATTTTTTGTTCAATTTTTTTATTTTTTTCTTCGATTAATTTTAATAATTTTTACAGTTAAAAATGAATAATTTATTGAATAATCGGTTCAATAGTTTTTATAAATCAAAATCAACTAAATAATTTTTATTTAATATTTTTAAAATTTTAATTTTAATTTATTGATAGCTAAAATATTTTTCAATTATATTTTGTATTCTTCAAATTTATTTATTTTAATTTCTAGTCTGATTTTTGAAATATTAATTTAGTTATCTTGTTAAAGTATCAATTAATACCAGACTCTCGGCATAATATTCTTTTTATGGATTTACACTACCAGTATTCGAATCTACTAGGTCAACTAATCCGGTTCAAGACTTAGTCATAGTTATGACTTTTCAACCCTTCTTATGGGTGTATTTAGTGGAAGTATCCGAATCACTATACCAACTAATTTGATTCGGGGCTCAGCGACAATTAAGGCTCTTCGCCCCTTCCTGTTAGTATATTTAATAGAGATCCAACTTGAGAACTCTTTTGAGTACGTGTAGCCAACTGAGCCACAACCAAGTATAGTATTCTTTAAATCTCATAAATTTTAAACTTAAAGTTGATGCGAAGAAAAGACATTCTCCACTTTGAATTTATATTAGTACTAAAATTTGACAAACTGGTTTGAGTGTGACTATATTGTCTTTTAGTGGGATTACATGTTTTCTTTTGGTTGCACTATGAGCAATTCAAAGGGAATAAGAACTAAGAAGGCAAACTAGCACGAAATGTGAGTGCGCTGTAGTATTTGTCTATTTTCCACTTCTCAGTTCTGATAGTCTCCGGTCTCATCATTCGGGAAAGGGACGACCTTCTTCTGGTGTTTCCTTTCTTATGTAGCAAATTGCGCAGTTGAATTAGCCGCCTGTTTTAAGAATGAAGTTAAAAAGGATATTTAATATTTAAAAGGTTAAATTAGGAATAACGTTGTATATACTATATACTATAACTTCTCCAGACTCCAAGTTTAGCAATATTTTTACATGGTTGTTGTTGTTGTAATTATTGCCTCTATCTACATATTATATTGTAATTAAATTTAGAATTAAATGTAAAAAAATCTCAAATTTTGCTCAATTTTATAATTATAATATGAGCTTTGTAAAGTGACAATAAAATACTTAAGTTTTTATTTTTAAAAAAATTTATAGCTCGAATTTTAAAAATTGACAATAAATACTCAAACTTTTTATTTTTTTCAATTCTTGGCAAACAATCTCACGTTTTGATTTACATTTTTTTCATCGTTTTCGATTTGTTCTCTTTATGCCTTCATCCCTCGATTTTTAGATTATACAACCCTAATATCTTCACATTGAGGAGCATCAAGAGAATGAATTGAAAATGAAGAGATTATTGGTGCAGTACGTTATGATGTGACAGTAGTTTAGGACGTTAAAATTATTAGTAAATATATAAAACCGATTAAGTTGGTCTCACATAACATCTTAAGCTATCGTGATAAAACAATCATTTAACATGATGTCAGAGCCTTTGTAACCAAGTGGTATTGAGTTCAAATCTTACGCCTATTTTTCAGCACAAGGTTGAGTGAGCCTGTGCAAGTTTCAAGTTCAAAAGGTTTTCATTTGAAGAGGTGTATTAGTAAATATATAAAACCAATTAAATTGACTTCACATGATAGTCTAAACTATTGTGGTGAAACAGTCATTTAATAGAATAACAATCAGAAAAAAAATTATTGAGGTTGTGTAAATTGATTTAGAGATTTTAATTTTAACAATGACATCGCTTCATTAATCTTTATTTGTTGTGTTAATTTTAACTGACGTGTATTAATATTTAAGATTTTTGAAATACTTGATAAGCCTAGTCAGTAAAATTAGCGCATGCATTAATGTCGGGCTTTAATTAAAAAATAAAAATTAGATC
>JAOTIZ010000202.1:1761902-1772769 GCA_027123425.1 Erythroxylum panamense | reverse complement strand
AAATCAATCCGAAGTTTAATTAAACCAATTTACCCGGAAAATGCCATGAATGCATGCCAAAATGTCAAAAAGACATAGCATAAATCGGACTAAATTTGCTTCATATGCTAACCCCTAATTTGGGGCGTTACAACTTATATCAGTAGAACTTAGTAGAGCTTTTTTCTTATAAGAATTTATTTAAGAAGCTAATTTTATTTTTCTAAGAATCTTGGACACCAACTCAGGCCTCATCTTCATAAATAGTAAAATAAGGTCAATTTTTACTTTTATAAAATAGAAAATAAAATAGGATTCACTTAATCTTATAAAGATTAATAAAAGACCCATATTTTGCTTTTTTTATTCTTTATAAGAGTCCAAAAAAAGGCAAAAATAGGGTCATTTTTTTACTTTATTCAGAGCCTATAAAATATTAGGAATGACCCTAATGTATTTTACTGTTATTTTTAATAAAAAAATATAAAAAAATCTCTTTTCTCTTACTCTCAATTTCTTGCTATTTTCTTTTTTATTTATAATATCATAACTTCTAGCTATTGTATTCTTTTATTTTTTAATTATATTATCATAATTTCTTGCTATTTTATCAACTATTCCTATAACTTTATGTATATATCCAAATTCTTTTAATAAAGCTTTATCTTAAAAAAAAATCATTCCAGTAATTTTTATTAAGTGAAAAACTTTATTACAAAGAGTATCATGACCATTAATCACATACGAAAAAAAATATTATTCCTTGTTAAACAATGAGAATACCAAGTAATGGTTTTATAAAAATTCACTTTTGTTCAATTATTTAAACAAGTGTTTTTCCTTTTAAAATAGTGAAATAGTAATTAAAAAATCAGTTCAACCTCTCCTTCCTCTTGTACTTCTTGTATAACACAAAGATCTTGTTTAGTAACTAGTAACGAAGGAATCAAAATAAAAAATATAAGAATGAGAATGAAAAGTGAGAGTTAGAATATGAATGTGATTAGTAATTATACATATTTTATATACAACCACTAAAAATGAGATTATAGAAATTAATATTTATACCAACATTTGATATTAAATATTAAGAATGGTAATAACAAATTTTTACTTATGTTTAATTATTACAAGTTGATTTTGTAAATAATTAATAAAATATAATATACTATTAATAATTAATAATTTTTTTGTAAATAAATATTTAAAATTATTTTTTATGATTCAATAAATTATTAATTTTTAAATAATTGTGTATATTTTTTATAAGAACAGAATCAAAAAATCATAATAAACGAACGGAGAGTTTTAGTGAAGATAAAATACAAAAAAGAAAAAAAAAGTTTCAATTACCCATGTTTATTTATTATTCCTGGTACCTTAGAAATAAATATTCAAGATTATTTAAAATTCATTCTAGATATGTCAATACATCTTCATTCTTATTGACATATTCATTCTTAACCATACCCAAAAGGTTAAAAGGATAAAGTAGTGAAGAACATGGACTAAAATCAGTTGAAAATATAAAACTACAATTTTGTAACAAATTAATTTCTAAAATAAATGAATGAATGTTGTCTCCATTTTCCAACATTATTGCCCTCTTCCTTCTCACCATTGTCAAATAAGCTTGTGGTTTTACATTTTCCAGGAGTAACTCAACAGCCATTCTTGACAAACGAAATGAAACATGGTTACAATGTGAATCACCAATGTTGGCCAATTCCTTCCAATTGAAAAGGAAGGGAAGATATATACAGAGCAGTTGCTGAAAAGCTAGCCTCATTCTGAAGCCAAGAAGAAAGGTGAAAAGACAAAAAATCTCACCATCCCTTGTCTTGCAATATCCCCATGGTGAAGACGACACGATGCGAGTTTCCCAGCAAAATACAGGTTAACACCAGCCAGTCCTTTAACCAACGTCAGCATCAAATCTGATAACGCGGAAAAGAACATGTCAATCTTGAGGTCTCAGTGCCTCTTGTCGTCTTAGAGGGACACCTTCCGAACCAAATCCGTCCTCTGAATGCTTAGGAAGTCTTACCGGCAAGGACATTGAACCTGAAGTTGATCTCAAAGTTCAGAATGCAAATAAATACTGATACTAAATATGTCACAATAAGAAAAGTTAAAGGGCATGCCTTCAGCCATATCCTTTGTCTTGTGAAGAAGAAAAGTTCCGGACAGTATAGTAACGAAGCCACACATTTCCGTGACAATTTGAGTTGGACTCTGTCGATCCCAATCCTGGTAAAAGAAATTCAAATGTCAACACTTACTACTCGATATGAATCGACAATGACAAATCAGTGGCATAATAAATAGACAAAAACACTCATTTTCTTCTATTTTCTGCAACATTTTCACTCAACGTTCTGGGAACTGTCTTCTATTAATCACATTGATTCATTCCGTCTATTACCAATACAAAAGAGAATCTATGAATAGAAAAGGAGAATTAAGCATTTAATTACCAATCAGCATAAACAAGATTCATGCCGGTAATAACTACAATTCCAAAGATCAACAATCTAGACTGATCCTTCCCCAAATGGACTCGATTCTGCTCAAAAGTTCTAATATGATTACCTACTCAAACAAAAACAAAGAAACAGAGATATAAATATACCTTGAACATTATTATACTAGCCAATATGGTTAGTGACGTAAACATCACATAGTATATGGGTGATACAACAGCCGTATTGAAAGTATCAAGTGCCTGCAGTGCAAAAGCAAAAAACCAAAATAACATTAAAGACTATAGCATCAAACAATAAAAAACAATCAAGTAATTGAGAACCTTGAAAAATACCAAGTCTCAGTATCGAATCCTTGTAAATGTCAGATGATCAGGGGATACATGGGAAAGAGGGTTACAAATTAACGAATGTCTAAAAGGTGGGCAGAAAAACACCGATACTTATAATGTTAGAGAAACTCAAAGAAGAAGTTGAAGCTCCTAACAACTGCACATGAGATCATGCCTTCATTTTTAAGTCAAAAGAAGAAAGAAAGACCAATATAATGTGCATTGAAACCTAGGACATTAACATGCGAAAAGCAACTTAACCTCCACAATCTCTATCTCTCAAGGTTATATAATGCAAAAATACGTGCAAATACTCCTAGCAGTAGTTAAAGAAGTAATGTTTCCCCAACTTTACTGGCTTTATACAACAATCAACTCAGTTTACTCATGTCATATTTTCATAATTGAAAAAGGGTCAATTACTTTCACAACAGATATGAAGTTACAAAAAGAAAAAGTGAAGCTACCTCAAGAATTCACAAAGACAAAAACCATTCACTTGAAGAAACATGAAAGTACATCAATGCATCATATTAACATCACCAAAGAGAGGTTATAGAAAATCAAATTAAGGGAATTCATGGATGACAAACAAAAATAAAAGGACAAATTAAGAATTGATACAGCCACCAACTTGTCTCAAACATGATGCCACGAAAAAAAAAAGTTATAAGCAACAGAACCTAATAAAAAAGTCAAACCAACAAAAATAACACATTACCTTGTTCAAAAAATTCATTTGAGTAAGCACACAAGTAATTACAACCAAAGTGAAGGCCCATGTTTGCGGATATATCAGCTGATTCATCCCTGACAGTGTTAATTTCAATGCAATCCCAAGTGCTTTAACACTCATTACCTGTCAAAGAACAAGTTAAAAACAAACTATCCACAAAAGAGAAAGAATTAACTAAGGGATAAAGAACTGAAGAAGTAACCATTTTTATATCATATGCATACCGACAAAGACCCCACAAGAGAACAAACTCCAATGTAAACCATTATATGCGTCTGGCCGTAGTCAGGGATGAAGTGGAATATAAGAACAAATGCAGCTGTTAGGACCAAAGCTGCATAAAACAGAAAAGCTGGAACAAAAGAAAAGATATAAAATAGGTCAGTCAGCTTCCTAATATTTTCCCTTTGCTTGGAAAAGTACAGAAGGGAAAATAATAAACATCATACAATACTTTCCAAAAAAATAAACATCATAGAAGAAAAAACCTAAAAACAAAATATCGTACCAGGTTCTGTAGCAAGATCCCAAACTTCTCTCACAGATTCAATCTGACGCTCTTGAGGAGCATGCAAAACTATTGTTGTAGAACCCACAACACAAAGAACACAACCAAGAATGCCAAAAATATGTAGCTTCTCCCGCAAAATAATATGTGCTAGTACGGCACTGTAGAAAAACGAAATGGTCAGAGCTGGACATCAGCAGGATAACCATAAGACAGACCCATAACCTATCATGCCTGATAATAATGCTGAGAGCACCAAGCGGAGTGACCAATATAGCTGGTGCAAATGCATAGGCTGCAAAATTAGCAACTTCGCCGACGATCACTGGTGAAATAACAATGTGTATTAGAACAAAATCATGCACATGTTGCTGTTAAGGATCACAGCAGTAATTTGCTCAATATTAAGACCCGAATCATTCATTTTTTTCATTACACTACAAAGCCATAATTCTCGGATACAAAATAAGTGTTTTCAGTGCTCAGATAATTAGTTTAGAAGATAAGGAGAATCTGAGAGAATTTTCCAGAATATGGTGTGATGGATGAAATTAAGATTGCCCAGGTGACAAATAAATCAAAACCTGAGGACAAATTTTGGCACACAGAAGAACAGAAAAAGAAAAGCAAACTGACCATATGTCTTAGTATGGTAAAAAAAAATACTTACTTGTGATCATGCCCACCCACCAAAGTGGTTCATATAAGTAAGAATAGCCTCCACTTCCTGCAAATTGAAACCCACATCCAAATTTGAGCGAATCGTCTTATTTTCCACATGAATTAATAAGCCAAGCAAACAAACAGTGAAGATTGAAGTCCCTCAAAACTTATAAAATGCGAAGAAGATTACCAGCCCTAACGCCGGAAGCACCAGCCTTTTTCAAGCCCTTTTTCTTGACAATGAAGCTGGCACCAATAAACACGCTTGAAGACAGAGCCAATACTAATCCCTTTATATTATCAGACGACATGCCCTCCCTCCAGCTATGAGTCGCCATTTCCCCCCAATTACCCAAAAAGATCCCTGATGTAATCCTTAATCACGCTAAACACAAAGCCATTAGTTCTCCACCACAAGCAAACACTGTTTCCACACGATTCTTTCCACCCAAACAACACACATTAAACAATTAAGCAATTTCCCATCAAACCCACTGATCTCTATCGTATATCTCTTTATATCAATCTACTAAATGGACCGAATCTTGACTGAGTTTGAAATGGAAAGAGTGAGTAAAGAGAAATCAAAATCCGATCTACAATTATACATAAGCACACGATAAAGTTATTGCTTAGATCGAAATGAGAGAGAGAGACAGAGACGGAAAGACTTGTTTTTTGGTTTTTCGGCAATATATGAAAAGACCGACCCTTGCTTCAGAAGACTCGTACACTTACACACTCCTCTTTTCTTCTACACTTGTTTATTTGGATGTTTCAAAGAGATGACAACTGGGCCGGCAAGGGCTGACCACGCCTGAAGTCAACAGGTCATGATCGATCCTCGTACTGGACCTTGAGTCCTTTAATTAAGGTCAGACATAGTTGGGCTTGGGCTTTGGCCCGATCTGGCCTCAAACTTACCCATTGTCATCCATATACTTACGACGATGATATCATCATCGTCATCACATCCAATCCGAAGTTCGACGGTAAAATGGGATATTGAAAGGTTTGATAGTACGCAATCTTATCCTTATATAATAGAGAGATTATTTCCGATAGACCCATATGCAAATGTGACAGAAAAATAATGATGCATGTTAAAAGAATAAATAAATAAAAATGACATCCAAAATATTTAAGTAAATAAAATTACAATAAATATATCAGGATGATAATAATAATAAATAATAATAATACTAATAATAATGATGATAATGATGATGATAAAATTACTACTAATAATAAACTCAGTAAAAAGATGACGACGAGGAAAATAATAATAATAATATTATTATTAAGGGTAATTTATTCGAAAGCTTTCATATTAAAGCATTTTTTAATTTAGTACTTAAAGTTTAAAAAATTTTAATTGAATAATCAATATTTGAAATTTTAATAGTCTAGTTTTAAATGTTAACATATTTGAAAGTGTTCATCTTTTAAATATTTTCAATTTAGTGTCAAAGTTTTTAATATTTCAATTTAGTGATCAAATATTTAAAAAAAATTCAATTTAGTTCAAAATTTTAATTTTTACTTTTTAATGAACGATCTAAATAAAATTCTCACACGAGTCAATTTAGAGAACTTGTTATCTAACAAGTGCTCCAATATTGTTTTTACGTTTTTTTTACTACAAGATTGATTATAAATATAACATATTTTTTGTGCTTTAATATTACGTAGAACATATATTTGCCAAATGTGGCTTAATGAATAATTATTAAATATAATATGAATTATATAGAGATGATTGAGTGATTAGTATAATTTTTTAGAGCTGAAGATGAATCTTCTATTGTTCATAATTAATATTGAACTTTGAAAATAATGTTCAAATATCATTAATATAATCAATTGTTAATAATGGATAATTAATACGATTGGATGAAAATAAAGTAAAACATTATTTATATACTCTACACCTAATCGAAATATTATATGATAAAATAATTTAATTATATGAAAAATTATAAATAAAAAGATTAGTCAAATTTATTTTAACATTTGTATTATTTAGGTGTTATTGGATGCTAATTTTAATATAAGAATGTAAATTATTTAGTTTTAAAATTAAAAATAAATTAAAGAAATTTAATTTATCTAATATTAAATACTATTTAGGTTACAATTTATACATATTACTAACATACTTAGAAACCTAATAGATTACATAAAATGATAAGTTTCAAAGATAAAAGATATTTTAATTAAGTTAAAATTTTATTTAAATTTAATATGATATATTTAATAAATAAGGATTAGTACAAGATATTAAATATTTTTTTGAATAGATTGGTATTTAATTAAAATTAATTGTATTTTAGTTAAAGTTTAATTAAAATTATAATAAGATATTTAATAATGTACAATTTACTCTTGTGTTTATTATGTTTTTATATTAATCATATTACATATTTTTAAAGTAATATTAAAATTTGAAAAATTGAAATGCTTCTTATTTATTTTATATGTCGACTAGATCTTGTCTCGATTTTATAATAATTTATTTAGGTTTTAAGTGGTTACTTGATATTTTAATAAAATTGTAAGTAATTTTTTTTAATAAAATTGTAAGTAATTTTTTATAATATGTTTAATAAATTTTAATATAATTGAAAATAAATTATTTTATAAATTATTAACCTTTTAAATGGTAATTTATAATATTTTTATTTTAATTAGATTATAATACAAATTATAATTTAATTAAAAATAAAATTATAATTTGTATATTATTTAAGCATTTATATATATCGATAAAGGGAAGCTCGAAACCCCCTAAAACCCTAACGCGTGCACCGCTGACCGATTACTCTACAATGGCTTTGCGATCATTTCAACGCCTCCGTCGACCTCTCACCAAGCTTTCTCGCTCCCTTTCCTCCCCAGTTGTACCCACTGCTGCACCTCCTCCGCTTTCTAAGACCATAGCCGGTTTCACACTCCGGTCAACAGCGTTTTCGTTGTTCCAGTCGCGGCTATTCACTGGGTCACCCATTTCGCTATCGCCGGAGAGACAATACAAGCTTTACAAGGAAGGAGATGAGATAACAGAGGACACAGTTCTCTTCGAGGGCTGCGATTTCAATCACTGGCTCATCACGATGGATTTCCCTAAGGACCCCAAACCCACCCCCGAAGAGATGGTCGCCACCTACGAACGTACTTGTGCTCAGGGACTAAATATCAGGTTGTCATCATTTAATTTAGTTTATTTTATTTTTCATATATCTAGTGTATCAAATGCTTTCGCTTCACGAGAAATTTGGGTACGATGGAATTTGATGAATGAAAAGTTTCTGTCTAAAATTTACTACTTAATTGAGCACACCTGAAGGTAGTATTGTTGAAAGGACAATTTTTAAATCATGTGAGGGGCACCATCTTAACATTATGAGCTATATGCACAAAATTTGTTGAAACTTGGAGACTTTCTGAAGTTCATGGCCATTGCTTATACGTTAGCCCATAGCTCCTGGCCAAAAATAGCAAGGGAAGGTTGGAAGACTAGTATCTCCACTTCTTCTATGTACATTTAGTATGTTCTTTCTGTGCTTCAACTAATTTTTTTACTTTCTTATTGACTGCAAAATCTCAGCTTGTGGAATGGAAAATATTGAAAACATTTTTAGGGCAAGTCTGCTGATGTAGTCTTTAAACAACTAAATTTCGTATCAGCTCATAATGAAGTTGCTCGTGAGTGCAACAAATTGAGGTGACCTAGTTGTTGTAGCAATTTCTACATTTTATTGAAAACTTTCTTTTGCATCTCAGTTTTTGTGCTTGGATATTGTTAGTTCATATTTGTTTGATTTTTTAAAACTTTTTTTATCATTTCAGCATTGAAGAGGCAAAGAAAAGAATGTATGCTTGCAGTACCACAACTTATCAAGGATTTCAAGCTATAATGACAGAAGAAGAGTCAGAAAAGTTTAAAGGTTAGGATGGGAATCTTGTGCAAAAGTGTGTGTAGTTTATTTTATTTATTTATTATCTATGGTTGCCTTCATGCATGGTGTAGAAGTTGGGATGGTTTGCTCATGATGCTGGTCTGCTGGTTGAACAGATGTTCCAGGTGTTGTTTTTGTATTACCAGATTCCTATATTGATCCAGTAAACAAGGAGTACGGGGGTAAGTTTTGTGTCCTGACATCTTATTCTAAACTTACCCTGACATTTCTGTTCCTTCTTAAGAGACCATGTTAGAGTTGCTCATATGTTCTCTCGACAGATTAGCTCTAAAATTTTAATCTAAATTAGTGGATTCTTGATTTTCGGTACTATATTGTACTTCCCAGGGGACAAGTATGAAAATGGAGTTATCACACCAAGACCACCTCCTATTCAATATCAAAGGGGGGGACGATTCCGTGACAGAAATAGAAATGCTGACCAACCAAGATACGACCGACAAGGAGGATCAATGCAAAACCGACAAGGAAATCCTCAGTTTGACCAACAAGGAGGCGGTAGGTACTATGGGCCTCCACAAAATTATCCACAGCAAAACTATGGTCCTCCACAAAACGTGAGACCACAGCAAAACTACAATCCTCCAAACAACTACCCACCTCAACAAAATTACGGTCCTCCGCAAAATTATTCCCCGCAGCAAAATTACGGTCCTCCTCAAAATTATGCTCCGCAGCAAAACTACAGCCCTCCTCCTCCACAGAATTACCCCCAGCAGCAAAACTACAGCCCTCCTCCTCCACAGAATTACCCCCAGCCTCAAGGTCAAGCAGACAGGGTGCCCATGAACAATAACTATCAAGCAAATCCAAGAGGTCCTATGCATCAATATGAGGCCACTTACAGCCAAGGGCAACATGGAGACAATTATCCTCGGGAACAAAGGAGCATCCCACAAGATCAGAGGGGTTTTCCATCTGCTGGGAACAGGGATTTTGGGGGAGATAACAGGAGTTATTCTACCATGATTGGTGGAACTCATTGGCAGGGTGCAAATTCTACCAATGGACAGTATTATCCAGGTGAAGGCGAAGCATCTTCGCAAGTGAAGCAGAAGACTATGCAGGGAGTGCAAGAGAATTTCTCCTCAGTTGGACAAACTGGTGCAGATCAAGTATGATGTTTCTCCAGTACATAATTTGAACAAGTTCTTTTTCTGAGAATATCTTTTATGGACTTTACATGCCATCTTTAAAGGTGCCTTGGTGCTAAAAAGATATCATGAATGAACTTTCAGTTAGTTGCCTTGCAAAGATCAAAATAAACCAGTCACGGCATACAATCTTGGTTAAATATAAGAAGCGTAATTAACAGTTTTCGTGAACATGAAACAGTCACTGCTCAGGAAGTATCTTACAGTTGTTTGCCTTGCAGAGGAGATTCTGAGAAGACTGGTCCTTGGAGGCAATGTGGTGATACTGATGGAAGCCTTCTTCATCTTTCACTCTGTCGCTGTTATTAGCATCTGGGAATAATAATATTTCCTTTTGTGCTCTGTTGTGGTAAATAGTAAGGCAGGAGTGTGTCTTCATTTTGTCTTCTTAGAGCTTGAACTTTTTCTTTGTACTTCTGTAGTGCATTTTTGACACACTGGGCTACCATCTCGACTCCCTACTTTTCTTTCTTTTTTTTTAAGAGCAAAATACTCAAATTCTCATTAATGTTGATAAAATTCACTCAGAAACTGAGGAGTAGAAACCCAAATCTGTAGATGCGTAAAGTGAATAGATGCTCGAGCTAAAGAATGAGCACGTCTATTGGCTTGCTTACGAATTCACCTATAAGAAATATTCGGCAGCGATAATAACAAAGTCTTACAAAGGCTTCCTACTTTTCTTTACCTCAAAATTATGCAAGCAAAAAAAAATATGCAAGAGATAGGAACGTCAATTTTGGCTCGGCCCGTCTGGCTTAGGTTGATCGGGTATTTGTCCCAATTGGGCCAAGGGTCGAGATTGGGCTGAGCACAGTTAGTGCGGCCCAACTCATAGTCCGACTGTAATATAAAAAGTGTTTTTTAAAAAAAATACCCGGAGCTTGAGCATGCTATCCCTGAGATGTCGGGCTACAAGCTACCTAATCTGTGGGTCGGGTCGGTGTTAGAACATGATCGAGGTTGTGGTTTGTTGATCGGTATCGAACTACTTTTCCTTGATCTGCCTATGTTTCCGGCTCAAAAGGGACC
>JAOTIZ010000202.1:1738622-1753495 GCA_027123425.1 Erythroxylum panamense | reverse complement strand
TGTTGCACTGTACGACCTTGACCCTCGGATGGCTCACAAAGAAACCGGGCGAAGGGCGTTCGATTCGCAAGAAAAGTGACTGGGGATCTAACCCGCCTGAATGACGGACCTGTCAGCACCGAGAGAGGTATTGCCCGTCAGTCGTTTTCGGGATGTGGTGCCGGCTGACTGAAATAGTCGCGAAGTCGTGGGACTATCTCTGTGTCAAAGAGGGGCGGCCCTGCACGCCACTCAATAGCTCTTTCGATCGCGGCAGTCAGTCGCTCGGCATTGGTCCCGTCCATGTTCATCAGTCCCGTTCGCGCGAAATGGACACAATTTTCGAAGTACTCGGCCGACGCATCGTCGTTCAGACCGCGGATGGTCCGGCGAGCGACGACCGGACTGTCGAGAGCACCTGTCATCGTATCCACCCACCAGACGCTGTTCCGTTTTACAAACGACGCTCCGACACGACTGCCGGGCACACGATTCCACGGCGGCAGTACTCCGTGAAACCTACGAAAGCCTTCGAGTAGCTGTCCTTCCGCGTTTCGTGCGTAGGGTTCGTATTCTTCGTCGGCCATCGCCTCCTGCAAGACCACACTGAAGCCGATCCGGGGATTCTTCGCAAGCCAAGCGTCAATTTCGGCGCCCTTGTTGCCATTGCCCGGCCTATTCCCTTTCAATGAGTTGTGTTGGGCGAATCGCACATGCAGCTTTCCCGCCACTCCGATGTACAGCGGTGCGAGCGATGTCGGGTCCCAAAAGCAGTAGACCCCAGAGCGACTCCACTCATTGCCTCTGGTTAGCATCTCCACTGCGTCGTACATTTCTGTCCGCTCGGCGTCGGAGTACACGTCCCGAACGACGGTCCCGAAAGGCATTCAACGAGTATACGGAGCCTCGGATCGAGAGGATGTCCGTTCGTGCGGTAGACACTAAGCACACCACGCGTATCGGGGCTTTGCGAATATCGCGCGGTCACCTGTCCGGGGTAAAGAGCGACTTTGCCGACTAACGTCCAGTCCTTGATCGCCGGTAGACAGTGTCGATGACGTCACAGCGCGGCGATTACACGCCCCCATGTTGCTGCCGCATGGCCGCTGGCTCAGGTCGTCGAGAGTGTGTCAGCACCATCGTCAACCGGGCACCCACAGCAATGGCGACAAGCGTCAGAATCGACGCTTCCAGCTTGCCCACGGTCATACCTAAACTTCCCGTAACAGCTTGGGTCACACCGAATGCGAGCGTCAGGAACACAATCGAATCGACCACCGTGGACACCGCGTTACTGCCGAGTGCAGCCACGGCGAAGCCGCGTCGCCGAAGTCTGCGGTACACCCCCAAGTCGAGGATTTCGGCCGTGAGGAACGTCATGATGGAAGCCACTGCCAGCGCTGGCGCGGCCGCGATCGCAGTCAGGGGGGCGCTGCCGCTGATGACCGCCAAAGTACCTGCGGTGCCGATCCTTTCGTGGATGACATCGCGAAGTGTGAACTGAGCCCCGGCGAGGACTACCCCGGAGGGGGCCGCCAACCCGAAGCCAACCGGAATTGTGCGCGGATGACCGGGCCCATTGTCGAGGCCGACGTAGAGGATTGCCCAATTCGCCCCGACGATGCACACCACAAACGCGATTACCCACGTCGCCGTGGCCAGCTGCCGGCCAATGCCGGCCCGCCGCTTCACACCAATCGACCAGCCGCATGTAGCACCTCGGTGTGCTTGATGCAGCCTGGACAATTCGCGCACGGCAGGTTCGCGCGGTGGCATGAGTGCGTCCACCCGATCACCGAGTCAGAGACCCCTGAGGTGGTGAGCAGATCGGCGGCACTCAAGTGCGCCGCGGGCGCTCTTAGGCGCAAGTTGCCTTCCTGCAGCGCCAGCAGAGAATCCATCGTGTCAAGGAAGTGGGTGCTGCCGTCGGCGTGCCGTGTGCGATCCGCGGCAACCGTACCGAGCAACACTTCGCTAAACCCACGCCGAACGCCCCACGCGGCTGCCACGGTGACGAGGAGCTGGTTCCGATACGGCCACCACTCGGGTGACACACCAGCCGGACTGGCACCGTGATCTGCCGCTGCCATCAGGCCGCTGCCGAGCGATCCGGCGGTAATGGTCACGGAATCGAAGGCCAGCCCCAGTTCGGCAGCTACCTGCTTGGCGGCGCGGTGTTCCGCGGCGGCGGGCAGCTGCCCGTAATCGATATAGAGGCAATGCTCCGGCCGGGCCATCGCGGCGACGGCCGCGCTGTCGAGGCCACCGGAGAGCAACAGCAGTTGCTTCACGTGCCGACCTGGGCCCGGATGGCTGCCCACGCACTGTTGTACACCGCCGAAGACAGGTCGCTGGTGACCGATGTGCCGGTTCCGCGGAGCATCGTCCATGCGTGATCAGCCGGGCGGTCGGCCAGCCCAACAACGGGAATTCCGGCACGTGTCGCCCAGCCAACTTCGAATAGCGTGCCGGGATCCCCGCCATCGAGCAGGGCGAGCACGCCGTGACATGCACCAAGTCCCTCAAGGTCTTTTTGGGCGACTTCGTCGCCACCCGGACCAATTTCGTCGAGCGGAGAGAACACGTCAGCGCCCAAGTGAATCAATGCGCTACGCACGGTGCGGATGAGTTGCCGTTCTGCGACACCGAAGAATGGGCCTGCAAGATAGACCTTTGGGGCGATTTTGGGATACGGCAACGGCTCTGACAAGCCGTCAAGGAAGCCTGCGCGCAGTTGTGGGATGCCGGTCACCGAATGGCCGGCTGCAACTTGGGAACCGAACTGTGCGGCCTCGATGGGGTCCGCGCCGCCGCTCCACGCATGGGAATATCCGGCAGAGAACGCGTCCCCGGATCCGAGAGGGCTCACGACCTCGGTGGCGACAGCGCCAAACTCGGTGACAGAGTCCCTGTGAACCACGATTCCGCCTAGCGCTCCGCGCTTTACTACGACCACCTGGAACCCGCGACTGACCAGGTCTCGAGCCGCCTGCTCCACGTCGGACACTCCAGTCGCACGGCGTGCTTCATGCTCATTCAAGATCAAAGCAGTTCGGCGAGCGCTTACCCCGTCAAGGAGGGCATCGACGGTGGAGTGCTGCGGGTCGATGACCAGTGTGTCTGCCCGCAGCGTCCACGTCGTCTCGACCATGCCGAACGCCAGCACCGCGTCACCGTCAACCTCCATTGGTGCAGCGGTGGCAGTGCCGTGCTGTTTGGTGCGATGGATGGGGGTCTCGTAGGTGAAGGCGATAGCGCCTGACCGTGGCGTGTGTCGCGGATCGACGCCGAGCGCGGCGCACACGGCCGCTAGTTCAGGCGCCGATTCGTCGTCGACCGCGGTGACGAAATTGACGTTGGCGCCCAAACTAGCGAGCAGCCCCGCGGCTCGAAGCCCTGACCCGACGAGACGATCGATCGCAGGCTCTACGCAGTACTCGCGGTAGGTGCCGCCTCTCTATTTTGCACCAATTCTACTCAAAATACTACCAAGAAAAACATGATCCCTTTCTTTTTCTTTGATGCATCTGATAGCGATGGTGATAACTAACTTTTTTTAGAATTGGATTTTTGTCGAAAGAAGATACCTTTTTGTTGGGTTGAGGTCTTTAATGGTTTAGATGATGAAACGGTTGTTGTTTGATGTAAATGGAATACTGTGTTAAACTTCAACTTTCATCAATTTTGCACTTATCTTCTGTGATTCTGTCCAAGGAGTAGCTTTGTCAAACTTTTCTTCAATCGTATAAGTCTGGGGATTGTCTTAAATTTACATGTCCCGGGGTCTGTGAATATGCGCAGAATCTGATGCTTCACACCTGCTTTTTGCTTAACTTCTATTTGTGACAAAAACTTGAGTTGCATGGACGCAGGAAGAAGACGAGAGAGACGGTGTCGTAGAAGGCAAGTTTAAATAAGCTAAACGCTGCGTAGGGAGTAACGGACACTCATTAGACTCACGTGCTAATAGTCTGGAATATTTCATGTATCGTAAATATATCTGTTGTAATAGAACAAGGAAGGTAGGCAATGAATGAATGATTTTCTGATTTCTCTCTCTTCTCTCTTTGTGTGTGTGTCCCCTTCATTTTGTGTGATTGATCGTTCATTACAAGGGATTGTGTGACGTTAGTGTGGAAGTAAGCGTAAATATTCCAACATCTGGTATCAGAGCATGTGATCATGCAATACACCTCAAACCCGGAGTAGAGACCATCAACGTCAGGCCATATCGCTATTCGGGGGAATAGAAGGATGCGATAGAAAAGGTGGTGCAAGAGTTGGCTGAACAAGGGTTCATACGGAAGAGTGTTAGTCCGTATGCTTCGCCGATGATCCTAGTGAGGAAGAAGGATAACTCCTAGAGGATGTGCATCGACTATAGGGAATTAAACAAGCATACGATCAAGAGTGAATTCCCGATTCCACTTATAGAAGAGCTGCTGGAGGAATTGAAAGGATCTAGCTGGTACTCGAAGTTGGATCTACGGTCGGGGTATCATCAAATATAGATGAAGGAAGAGGATATACCGAAAACAACTTTCAGAACTCACGAAGGACAATTTGAGTTCTTGGTGATGCCGTTCGGCCTCACGAACGCACCATCAACATTCCAAAGCCTCATGAACAAAGTATTTAAACCCTTCCTCCTACAATTTTTGCTTGTCTTTTTTGACAATCTTCTTATTTACAGCTCCAACTTCCAACATCTAAAGCGTCTTCAGTTGGTTCTGGAGGTATTGCAACAACAACAATTGTTTGTTAGGAAGTAAATGTACATTTGGGGCGAGACAAATCGATTATTTGGGACACTCAATCTCTGAGAAGGGCGAAGCCACGGACTCTAAGAAGATAGAGACTATTCAACAATGGCCCCAACCGCACACGTTGAAGGAGCTCTGCGGGTTTCTCGAGTTGACGGGTTATTAAAGAAGGTTCATTAAACACTACGGGGGTCCTGGCGAAACCTCTTAATGCTATGTTGAGAAATAAGAAGCGGGGAATTGGGAATGGAAGGAGGAACAACAGGAGGCGTTTGAGCAGCTGAAGGAAAGGTTGACGACAACCCCGGTATTGGCGTTACCGGACTTCACTAAAATATTTGTGATTGAGGCAGACGCGTGTGACAAGGGGATCGGAGCAGTTTTGCAACAAGAGAGTTGACCGATAGCCTGTATGAGCAAGGCATTGGCTCCTAAACACTAAGGATTGTCAACATACGAAAAAGAATTCTTGGCCATTATCAAAGCGGTGAAACAGTGGCACCATTATCTGAGTGGATCATCGGAGCTTCAAATACCTTCTGGAGCAAAGAATCTCCACACCATTCCAACAAAACTGGCTTCCGAAGCTAATTGGGCACGACTTTGAGGTCACTTACAAAAGCGGAAAGGAGAACTTGGCTGCAAACGCACTATCTCGTGTCTCAGGCCTTCAATTACTTACAATGGCTGTATCACAAATCGAAGCAACCATGTTGGATGAAATTCGAGAGGGCTGGGAGAAGGATAAGACCATTAAAGACCTCATCAAGAGGTTAGAAATTGCCGATACTCCTATGGGAAATTACGAATGGAAGCAGGGAATGTTAAGGTGGAAGGGAAGAATTGTAGTGAGCTGTGACAAAGGTCTTCGGGAAAAATAATAGCACTGGCGCATGACAGCCTGAAAGGAGGACATTTGGGGGTGGCAACAACGATTAAACGAGTACAAAGTCTCTTCAATTGGAAGCAAATGGCTAGGGATGTGAGAAATCATATCAAGAATTGTGCGGTATGTCAAAGAAATAAGGATGATCATGCGGCTTATCTAGGGTTATTACAATCTTTACAGGTGCCGGAGGGTTGTTGGAAAGAAGTCACAATGGACTTCATAGAAGGGTTGCCACCTTCTCACGGGAAGTTGTCGATCTTTGTCATTGTTGATAGGTTCAGTAAATATGCGCATTTTGTGGCAATCAAACACCCTTACATAGCCTAGGAGGTGGCGCAAGTATTCATGGATTACATATTTAAACTGCATGGTATGCCTGTCTGAATTATTACTGATCGGGATCCACTGTTTTTAAGCAAATTCTGGTGTGAGATGTTCAGGTTACAGAATGTGAAGTTACAACCTTCGACCACATATCATCCGCAGACGGATGGGCAGTCAGAAGCGGTGAATAAAATGCTTGAGACCTACTTGAGGTGTTTTAGCTGTGATGCACCCCAGAAGTGGACGAGATGGCTAACCATGGCCGAATGGTGGTATAACTCCACGCACCACTCGGCCATAAACATGACCCCCTTTGAAGTCCTTTACGGATATCCACCACCCTTGTATGTGCCATAGGTAGCAGGAGATTCCAAGGATGCGGGAATGGATCAAATGTTTCAGGAGAGGGAGGCAACGTTACAGATTGTCAAATTTCATTTGAACAGAGCTAAACAGAGGATGAAGTTGCAGGCGGATAAGAAACGCTCGGACCAGGAATTTGAAGAAGGAAAATGGGTATTTTTTAAACTACAACCATATAGGCAACACTCGTTACAATGACGGGCTAACCAGAAGTTAGCTCCTTTGTATTATAGACCCTTTCCTATTGTGAAGAAGGTGAACAAGGTAGCGTATACGTTAGGATTTCCCGATGGAGTGTCCATTCATCCTACTTTTCATGTTTCTCAATGGTGGAGTTCGGTATTGGAAGGAACGTCCAAATCAAGTCAACTACCTACAACAGTGAAGGAGGTGGAAAAAATTCCAATGGCCATTTGGGAACGAAGGATGGGCAAGAAGAATAATAGAGCTGTAACGCAAATACTCGTACAATGGCAAGGAGAATCACGAGAAGACGCTACATGGGAAATGTTCTATTAACTACAGAAGAGGTATCCAGATGTCAATCTAATGGACAAGGTGGTTCTTGAAGACGGAGGGGATGTGACGAAAACTTGAGTTGCATGGACGCGGGAAGAAGACGAGAGAGACGGTGTCATAGAAGGCAAGTTTAAATAAGCTAAACGATGCGTAGGGAGCAACGGACACCTGTAGACTCACGTGCTAATAGTCTGGAATATTCCATGTATCATAGATATATCCGTTGTAACAGAACAAGGAAGGCAGGCGATGAATGAATGATTTTCTGATTTCTCTCTCTTCTCTCTGTGTGCGTGTGTCCCCTTCATTCTGTGTGATTGATCGTTCATTACAAGGGATTGTGTGACATTAGTGTGGAAGTAAGCGTAAATATTCCAACACTATTCATGACTGTTTGCAATTTTCGCCATTAATTGTGGTTTTTACTTTTGAAGCTTCTTGACAAGGTTGGTCATGTAGTCCACATTTAAGATCTGGAGTGAGAATTTGAGCATCTTATTCCATACAATTTCATATGTTTTCTATATTTTTGTAGTGCCTTGTCATTATTACAAAATATTATTGGAGAACAACATGTTAAATCACAAAGAATGAATGAAAGAAAATGTTCTTTCTTCAAGGATCTACTGGATGTGATCACTGTTGGTTTGGACTTAAATCTAGAATTTGGAGTTATTCATACTTATTGACAGCTGTGCATATATATCTTCTTCTTCCTCTTTATGTATATTTCTGATTTTAAATCATGCAAAAATTATTTATCCAAAGTTATGAAATATTCTTATTAGTGATTTACCTTGTGCTGAAAGAGCAATCGGTTCATTCCCTCGCATCATTGGTTTGTTATTATGGTTACAGGTGACATGATTAGTTTTTCTGAGTTTGCAGTTTATCCGAAGATAAATCATTTGTTGGCATTTTTGTTCTTTAGCTTTCCAATTTGGAGGTGTGGTTCCAACGGCCCAAAGACATCGTAAAAAAGTTGGTGTCAGGAGATTTGGACCTCGGAATTGTCGGTTTTGATACAGTTAGTGAACATGGGCAGGTAAGCAGTAGCAGGAAACTGTTGAATGCTTCTCTGCGGCCCTCACTTGGATTTTCTGTATAATAAATTTGAGGTTTTATTGATACAATTGGTGTATCTTCAGCTTTGTACAAGCTATTTGTTTTATAAGAAGTATACCCAATTCATCATACTTCTCACATAAAAGTACTTATGAATATTTCACTAGTTAAGAATCATCCTTGGTAAATTGTCATTGTTCAAATTCCCATGTTAAGGTTGCAACTGCTATATTTATCTTGGATATGTCAGTCTTTGTTTTGCTCCAAGATACATTAAGGAAATGAAAATGGATGCTGTTTTGTTTTTCTTTCCAATTCTTCCTTGTATTAATGTTACTTGTGAGATGGTAGCTTGAAAATCTGTTAGATATAAATTTAAAGCATTACACCATGCAATTACAGAAAGGTTGTTTTTACTTCTCCCTTGAAGTTACAAATAGCTAATTTTTTGAAGTTGCCATTATGGTTGCTTATCTTTCAACAAACTCCAATTATATGATGGATTTGCAGCTTTTGCTTCCAATTTTTGCAAACCATCATTCTAGAAAAAGCTTGACCTTGGTAAGTTTATATGTGCCCCTAGACTCTAAAAAGGAGGACTTCTCTTGTTAGTTGGGACCTTGGGAATATCTGGTACAATCTGCTTTTATTTGCAACATTACGCTGAATCTGGTGTCACAAAATGAATGATGGTTGAGTTGCAGCCATAATCATGGCCTATCCAATGCATTCTTTAAAAGAACGATCAAATAACAAGCTATCCCCTCCATTGTTACCAGTTAATTGAATTCAACTTATCTGTTGGATCATTCCAGAACTGTTTTTCTTCCAGGACTTGTATCTATTACTTATTTTGGCTGAATATAGTAAAGGAATGACTGATAACTAAAACTGCTCTTATCAGGGGAATGAGGATCTTATTATTGTTCATGATGCTCTTGAATATGGGGATTGCCGTTTATCCCTTGCAGTAAGTTCTTGATTAACTTTATTTCGTTTTCAATGGAGCTGAGTTCTGATGCAATTTTGTTCACTATTTTTGCTCTTTCCTATACCCTTCAGATTCCCAAGTATGGAATTTTCGAAAATGTAACCTCTATAAGAGATCTAGCACAAATGCCTCAATGGACAGCTGAGAGACCTCTGCGAGTTGCTACTGGCTTCTCTTATGTATGATATGTAGAATGTTTATGTCTACAGTGTTTGTTATTTTGGCACAATTCTAGTTTTTTTTTCCCCTTATTTCATGTGGTTTTATTCGGGGCTTGTTTCTCTTTTGACCTTTAAGCACAGCTTGGCCCTAAATTTATGGAAGAAAATGGATTGGAGCATGTAAAATTTTCAACTGCTGATGGAGCGCTGGAAGCTGCTCCAGCGGTGAGAATAAGTTTTACCACTATGTTATTCAATCTTTCTGTTTGTTACTATACATTCCTATGTTAAGGCTGTCTTTGTTTCCCTTGTTAGAAGTATCAATATCCTTAATATGAATTTGGCAGTTACTATTAGTTGTTTAGACATCATCTTACTTTGTGATTATCATACTACGTTTGTAAAATATTTCTGGTCTTTCTTCTTAATTTAGATGGGCATAGCTGATGCTATCATGGACCTTGTGAGTAGTGGAACAACACTGAAAGAAAACAACTTGAAAGAAATTGAAGGAGGAGTGGTATTGGAGAGCCAGGTAAGCTATTACCGTGGACATTATCAAGCATTTCATCGTGTAGTCTGCTCTTAAAGAGCTGGTTTAATTCATGGCTTGAAAAGATTTTATTGCGTGTATTTTTCAGGCTGTTCTTGCTGCAAGCAGGAAGGCATTGATCCAGAGGAAAGGCGTCCTGGATGCAACCAATGAGATTCTTGAAAGGTTGGAAGCACATTTGAGAGCAGTTGGTCAATTCACGGTAAGCTTATAACTGTGCCCTGTCCATCCTTTTCTTTTCCTCTTTGAGTTTCTACAGTCCTAATACTTTCATTCCAGGTGACTGCAAACATGAGAGGAAGTTCTGCCGAGGAAGTTGCTGAGCGAGTACTAAGCCAGCCATCCTTGTCTGGATTACAGGTGAGGTTTGAGATGACATATTTTCTCAATTTTTGTTTGGGGAATTAGAAAAGGCATTAACTTGCAACTTTTATGTGTATGTCTGGCATGAACACTGTTAAAGGTCCTTATTTTTCAGCACTTGAGCCCATAAAGTATCTATACATCTAAACTCTCCTTTTCTCTACATCATCAGAAACAGCTAAAGACCCTGAGGTGTTGCTATAGGATTTTAGTTTAATCACCTACTCGTAAAACACAGATTACTGAGAGTCTTACCTCTCTGCCAATTAAATTGCTTGATGCTTTTCAATGTTAAGCTCTTGAATACGCTTCATGGTGCAGGGACCTACTGTAAGTCCAGTTTTCTGCAAACGTGATGGGAAAGTTTCACCAGATTATTATGCCATAGTCATTTGTGTTCCAAAAAAGGCTCTATACAAATCTGTACAACAACTGAGAGCGGTGAGTCCTAAATTTTGTCTTCCACATACCCTTTTCATCTCCAAGTTAGATTAACCCGAATTTGGCCTGTTGACTTCAAACGAATTTGGCGTGCTGACTTCAGACTTGATAGGACCATTTATGTCATCCCTGCTTTTGCTTGCTATCTATACGAGGGATTATTTTTCCTTGATCTATTCCTCAAGAATTTACTATGGTTTGATGCAGATTGGAGGCAGCGGAGTTCTAATCTCCCCAGTGACATATATCTTTGAAGAAGAGGCCCCAAGATGGTGCCAACTTCTCTCAAAACTCGGCCTTTAATTTTCTCCATTGCTCACATCTCTTTGAACATTTAGGTTATGGATCAACTCTTTAGAATGGATGACTTTTTGTGCTATGAATTGAATTATCAGTGTTTTTTGTTGTTATCTCTTCTATTTATTTTATATTGTTTTACATTAAACTTAGGTCAACCTTTTCAGAAAAGATGATGTTTAGTTTATTTTTGCTATATAATGAACAAACATGTATGGAATAATTCTTTTATGTTAGTTTGAAGCAATTTGGGTATAAAACTGAGGTATTTAAGTTCTCAAAATATGGGGAAATGTGATCTTAAAAATAAAATAAAAAGTAAAGTGATTTATTAATGTTGTGAATTGTTAATTCTTTTATAAAAAGTATATTTAAATTTTAGGGGGATGATTAATTTTAAAGTGTTCAATTTTTGAGATTTTTTTAAAATTAATGTTTAAGCTTTTAAAATTTTCAATCGAAAGACCAATCTTTCAAAAGTTTAACGGTTTAATTTAAAATGCAAATTTACGTAACATTTGATAAAATATCATATCATTAAAAATAATTGAATTGTTGAGATTTTAAAATGTTAGTCATTTTAATTTTTAAAACTTTAGTCACTTGATTAAAAAATTATACTTTTTTAATATTCTTTTAAAACTTTAACAATTTAATTTGAAACGTTAGTTTTTGCTTTTGTTGATATGGTTAATAGATGGACATTTATGTAATATTTAGTAAAATATCATATCATCAAAAATAATTATTCAATTAACAAAATAAAAATTCAGGCACTTAATTAAAAATATTTAAAAAATAAACATTTTTAATAACATATTCTAAAATTATACTATTTTGTTAATTAGTATTATAATTTGATGTTTTTTCTTTTCAAAATAAAGCTTATGTTAGTTACTGTAGCTTCTCAAATGCTACTAATTTTCAATAGCAAAAGTAGACTTTTTGTCCAATATAGAATCAGATCTCTTGTTTCGATTATGAGGTTTTTATTATATTTTATTAAATTTTATCTACATATTTAATATTTATATGGACCTCACATAAATATATAGATAATATTTAATAAAACATAGTAGGAACAGATAATTTGAAGTGGCCCAACACATATCTTTCAAGTTTGGATGACTATAAATGAAATAAGTTGTCACACTAGAAGATTGACCAGTGCAATGCAACTCAAAAAATTATTAATTGTGAATGATTGGGAATAGCAATAATAAAACAATAATAATAATAATAACCAGAAAATTATTAACATAAATTAATAGAAAATTATACATTTTAATTATTTATTTATGCAATTAACTATATTATATTATAATTAATTACATTTAATTATTATTATTATTGAGAAGCAGCAAGTGTCACGCCTGAAACTCCTCCTTTGTTTTTTTTTCTTTTTTGTACTAACCTCGGAAGTTATATACATTTAGATAACGATTGCAAATATTAAACCCCGTGAATATCAAAATATTGTTTCATGCAAATACTATATATTTTTTAAATAACTTGTTTAATTATTTTTAATTAAAATAAAAAAGCATTAAAAATTTTAATTATTAATAGTTTTAAAATTATGGAAGAGTGGAACTGTGGAAGAATGACATAATATATTAGAATTTGCGCTATAATTAAAATAATATTATAAAATTTGTTATTTTTAAAATATAAAATATTAATATTAAATAAAAGTATATAAATATAATTAACTATAATATCAAAGATAGGTTTTCTCATTGGAAAATTTAAAAAAGGTTGATTAATTAATCAAGAAAAGGACGAGGGCCTCAGCCACTATTAAAAGAATAAATGACACAATCGTTATCTAAACAAAGTTTTTTTCAGCTGATCACCAAAAATGCTCCTACAGAGGAACCTTTAAACAATCAACTAGTTGAGTTGAATAAACCAACCTACTTGCCGATAATCAAACAAAATAATTCCAATAGCTAATGCCTTCTAAAATGCTAAAAAATGGTTGAAACTTCATATACCAAACAGGGCCTATCAGTTCATTTGTGATCATAATTTAATTTAAAAATAGACTATCGCATATAAATTTTATTACTAAGGCAATGCAATGACGAAAAAGAATATGATTACAGCGTTAAATTAATTACAAAAAAAATCTCAAATTTTGTTCAATTTTACAATTATAATTTGAATTTTAAAAATTGGCAATTAAATGCTCAAACTTTTACTTTTTTTTCAATTATAGTCTGATTTTAGTATCTCCGTTAAATTTGCTGACATGACTTACCACATGTTCTAGAAATCTTAACTAATAATACTCGTCAGTCAAAATTAACACAACTAATGAAGATTAATGAACAACGTCATTTAATCACATAATTAAAACGACTTAATTGTCAAAAAATGATGTAGTTTCCTTAAATTAGTTTACACAGCCCTAACGCCTTTATCCTCAGTTTTCAGTTTGTTCCCTTTGTCAGTTTGCTCTCTCGACACCCTTAGCCTTCATTTTCAACTTGTTCTCTTCGTTTTCAGTTTGTTCTCCTAACACTCTTATCCTTGTTTTTTAGTTTGTTCTTTCAACCCTCTCAGCCTTTCGTTTTTAGTTTATTCTCCTAAGGCCCTAAGCTGCTCTCGCATGGCAACGCATCAGTAAGCTCTTTATTTTCAATTTGTTCTCTTGATATCTTCAGTGTAATACCTATCCACACTACTTATATATAAAGAAGAACAACTTCATTGCGAATGAATGTAAGGGAAGTGGGGGCTAATAGTCCCGAAAAAGGGACTTCGTCAAGGAGATCCTCTCTTCCTATATATCTTTTTATTCTTTGTACGGAAGGCCTTACGTTTTTACTACGAAAGGCAGAAGCAGAGGGACATTTGCATGGGCTGAGGGTTGTTAGAAGAGCCCTATCAATTTCTAATTTACTGTTTGTAGATGATAGTCTTTTCTTCTTTCAGGCAACTATACTTGATTGTCTGTCTATTACAAAAATGTAGCACCCCACTCTCACAAGACTCGAACCCGACATCGATGGGTGATATCCGAGTCCGTATCCCGCGAGAATGGCATGCTAAAACACTCAATCATTTAGAAATCGATATAATTTTTTTAAAACAACTACAAACACAATATGCCGAAATCAATACTCAATTTGGGCCTACATTCATTCATAAATATTTTCAATTAACACAAAACCATCAACAAAATTTTCAATAGCCATTTGGCCCATTTCACAAATACAAAACACATAAGTCATTTCGGAATACCAATTTATACAAAAAGTTGCGGAATATACAATTCAATACAAAATAGAGAAATGCAATGCAGATGCAAACTGATCCCGACCTCTATCCTTCACTTGAATGCTGTAAGTATACTCTCGTTGGCGTAACGGGGTATTTTTCTGATCCTGAAAAATATTTGCAAATTTTGGGTGAGTTTTAAGAACTCAGTGAGTGACCATTATCGATGGCTCACTCAATCACATAACACATAAATTACATCATCACACATTTCACACTTCACATTCAATATAATTTAATCACTTAATTAAGCATATACAGTGCACATGAGACCCACCTTCTATTTATTATTTTGTTGTGACCGAGTGCCTATACTGTCCCTTAAAGGTCTCATTGATAACTGCCCTATATAGGGCTCATTGATAACTGTCCCATATAGGGCTCATTAAACATTGAACTTGAGGCTCTGAATCACTTTTGAGCTCGAGGCTCATTTTCACTCGTTGAACTTTAAGCTTTGATCAGTAGCTTCTCTGGTCACAACATCCATTATGTTTCATGCATTCATGACATGGAATGCATAAATTACATTTGCATATTCCTATTCACTCACATTGCCATATTATCGGACCTTAGTCCAATATTCAACATTAAAATTGAGGAAACACTTTCATTTTTATGCAATTGCATATTCAGAACACATTTATCATCAAATGAGGAACACTTAGTTCATCTCTTTCACATACAAGTAACACTTCAATATCCCAATCAATCCACAATCATCGGACCTTTTGTCCGAAAGTCAACACAATCATTCACATTCATATGAGCATGCAGTAGTCAATCAATACAAAATTGCAAAAAAAACAAACAATGAAATGAGACCATCTAGGTCTACTCACAGCATGCTCCAGGTTAGCATTCGCTTTCAATTTCTGGG
>JAOTIZ010000202.1:1721656-1734811 GCA_027123425.1 Erythroxylum panamense | reverse complement strand
ATATATATATATATATATATATATGCCACAATTTGTGTGGAAAAAAGACCATCTTACTTTAGAAACACTAATTAGAAAGGATTTATGATTAATTACATAAATGCATGTTGGATTTGTTTATATGTTGACATTGATCAAATTAATATCCAAATTCCTTATTGGCAAAAATGAAAAAAAAATTCTTATCATACTTCAATTTCAATCAAATTATCTAATTAATGAATCGTTTCATAATTTCAGAGATTTTTTAAATAAATTTTTAGTGATTTATTAGTATTTTATTAATTTTCATTTGACGAATAAAATTTATTAAAACCACTTTAAAAAGAAAAGTTTTATCATACTTAAATATCAATTAATCATGTAACTAACAATTAAAACTTATATTATAAGAAATAAAACTTATATAATATAATTACGGTTCTAAACACAATAAAAATATAAATTCGAAAAATACGAATTATGATTCATGATTTATCGAAATACACACGTTCCATAATTCATCATTGTCTTGGCATTATGTTGATAATTATATACTCATCTTATGTTAAAACAATTATTAATTAATACATATTATCTATTTTTTATGATTTGGAAAGATATATGAATATATATAACATGTAATTGTAACGCCCTCTTTGACTGTCTTCCGACCTTGTTCCTCGGTTTTAGAGCTGTTAATTATGACAAGTCTCACATAAAAATTATAAAAAAACACAGAAATTAATACAAAAATCTTTGAACTTGAAGATTCATTCTGCAAGTTAAGGGAAGTAATTACAGGTGTCTGATGTTGAGGAAGAAGAAGGAGAAATTTAATGACTGTTTCTGATATGATACTTATAATCATATGCCAATACATATATATTTATATGTATAACAGAGAAAGTTGGATACTGGTAACTAATGGTCTGTGTTGTCTCCTGATTATGCGTTTCTAATGAAAACCATATTCACGTGAAGGCCAAACTATATATGAACAGTTACAAAAAACCTGTCTTATCAGCATTCAAAGTGGTGTTGAGTATAAATAAGTTTTGATGTTTTGTTTGCCATAGCGGAAGGAGAGAGTTACTGTAACACAGACATCGATGGAGGTGAAGAAGGAGGTGGTGGTGTTGATAGTAGGAGCAGGTCCTTCAGGTTTAGCAACCTCAGTCTGTCTATCTAAACTCTCTGTACCAAATATCATCTTAGAGAAAGAGGACTGTAGTGGTTCTCTGTGGAAGAAACGAGCTTATGATCGTTTGCACTTGCACTTGGCTAAAAAGTACTGTGAATTACCCTACATGCAGTATCCACCTAATACTGACACCTTCATGAGAAAAGACGTGTTCATCAAGTACCTTGACGATTACCAAGCTCAATTTGATGTGAAACCTTTGTATAGACGATGTGTTCAGTCTGCTTCTTTTGATGTATCAGCCAAAAAATGGAGGATTATAGCCAAAAACGGCCTGTCTAGTGAAACTGAAACCTATACTGCTAACTTCATTGTTGTTGCAACAGGTGAAAACAGCGAACCTTTTGTCCCTCAGTTTCCTGGCATGGAGAGCTTCAATGGAGAAATGGTTCACTCCAGTGAGTACAAGAATGGCAGTGTATACCGAGACAGAAAAGTTCTGGTTGTGGGGTGTGGCAATTCAGGAATGGAAATAAGCTATGATCTCGCGAGCTACGGTGCTAAAACCTCCATAGTTGTTAGGAGCCCTGTAATGTCTTCTTCTTCTTCTTCTCCTCTTGTTCCTCTGCACATGCATGCAAATTAAAATGCTTGGTTTGTCTTCTCTGCATCAAGTTAAAACCTCCATAGCTGTTAGTTTCGTTTGCGTCACTTGTCTCACTCTTCGTCTCTGTGTGTGTAAAAGAATCTGTTGCATGACTTGCATGCAGGACTCTTGTCAATCCTACAACATGGTCTTACGTCCCCACTACATGCTCATCCCCTTTCCAAGTTTTCATTTTTAGTGTGTACATGTTACTGATTCGGTGAGAGTTTTTGCAGTTTCATGTACTGAACAAGGATTTGGTGTACACTATGATGAACTTGCTCAGCTTCTTGCCGATGAAGTTGGTCGACGTTATCGCTGTCTTCCTCTCAAGACTTGCATATGGAAATCTGTCAGGATATGGAATCCATAGACCAAGGAGTGGACCATTTTCGTACAAGAAAGAGACTGGAAGAACACCTGTAGTCGATGTAGGAACTGTACAGAAGATTCGTGAGGGAGCCATCCGGGTAAACAAATTAGATATGCTTGGATTGGAATAATATTGATTATGAATAGTTAACAAGCCATGATTACGATTGTAGGTTGTTCAAGGAGTTGCAAGCTTTGATGGAAACTTTGTGGAGTTCACTAATGGAATCAAGGAAGCATTTGATGTGATAGTGTTCGCAACTGGTTACAGGAGCTCAGCCACTGAATGGCTCCAAGTATTTCAGATTAGTTCATATTAGTTTCATTTCCTCCAATTCCAAACAACTTTTCACTGATTGTTGTTGGTTTCTATTCTCACAATAGGACTATGGTTTCGTTCTTAATGAAAAGGGTCTGCCGAAAACTCCATTTCCTAAGCACTGGAAAGGAGAAAATGGGGTCTATTGTGCTGGACTCTCCAGGATGGGACTTGGTGGAGTTTCAAATGATGCAAAAGCCATAGCTGAAGATATCAAGAAGAAGTTGATAACTAGTCTTGTGACAGGCAAGGGAATCGAGTATTAGAGGCCTAGAAAAGCTTAACTAAGAGCCCTGGAATTTATCAGAGATCAGATCCATGCTCTGAACAGCACTGTACTGTACATGGAACTCTAGTAATGTCGTGTCTGTGCTTATGGTTTCAGTCCTCCTTTTCTATGTTTCTGCGCCTGTAAACTTCTCTAGTTTAATAATATCAGCCATAACTTCAGGATGTCGGTGAATTCAGGATGTCGGTGAATTGGTAGGAGATTCTCCTAATTTAAGTGAGGTAGCAGGTTTGAACTCTCTTATATATACAGTTATTTAAAATTTGAGACCAAAATTTTGCCTCCTGTAAGGGACCTATTCGGCTCTAGCTGGGATTAGTCTAAGTGTAGATGAATTAAAGGTATCTTCTTATAATTAGGACCCGTTTAAGACACCTTGTGAGCAGAAAAAAAAAATATCAACCACAAATCTTCCAGTTTTTTTAGCAAGTATCAATCCTCGAATCATTCCAGGGTATTTTCAAGGAAAACCATGAAATTGTAACGCATCTTGGAATGAATCTGAGAACCTGAAACCTTAAAAAAAGCGAAGTTCTGATATAGTTCATTAAAACTCCCTAACTTTCAGCTTCAGAAACCGATGGAGAAACTGCACTGAAACCATGAGTTGGTGGCAATACAATAAAGAACCCTAAAAGAAAATTTTCAGTGAGTATAAGAAATCAGTTTCAGATTGTTTAACAACCAGCGTGAAATACGCAAGATTCTCGGGTTGAAACAAGAACAAGTAAAGCAGATGCACTCCACTCAGGGATCTGTAATAATATATAAGTAAAAAACAAAGAAGAAGAAGAAGAAACTGAAACAAATTCGTCTCTCGGATCTGAAACCTTCCATTTACACATTCCAATGCGCTCTTAGATGCTCTTGACGCCATGAATGACTCGCCTTACTCGCCTTCACGCCCTATCCCATGCAGTCACGTAGTTTGCCACCTGCTTATACATCTTTCAAGCTTCGTGTACTGCTTCTGTATCTTGAAGATAAGATGGATCATCACGAAAAACAGAACCCAACTTGATAAATTCTTGATGCATTTAAGCTTCAATGTGAAGAAGAAGATCACCCTATAATATCAGGAATTTTGCTGGAATTTATTATAGATTGCATAGCACGTTAACAAAAAATATGTTTGAGTCAACCATTTTAACAATGATTAGAACAATGATTAGAATTAGTTATTTGGAAATTCAAAGAGATGGTAAATTGGGAAGG
The DNA here is from genome assembly GCA_027123425.1 of Erythroxylum panamense. NCBI lineage: Eukaryota > Viridiplantae > Streptophyta > Magnoliopsida > Malpighiales > Erythroxylaceae > Erythroxylum > Erythroxylum panamense. The sequence continues at coordinate 1,730,847 of JAOTIZ010000202.1, read as the reverse complement.
GGCTTTCCTGGCTTAAGTGAGGTTGCGGGTTTAAACTCCCTTTATCTGCAGCCATTTAAAACTTCCTACCTGGCTCGAGCGGAGATTAATCTGGATGTGGATGGCTTAAAAGTACCTTATCATAGTTAGAACCCTCCTAAGATACCTCGTGGGCAATAAAAAAAGAATTAATTATTTAGATAGTCAACCTTTATCATTTATAAACTTTTTAACATTTTCATGTTTAGTTAATATAGAATATTCTAACATATAGCAACAATAACAATCCAGAAAAAATTTAGTAATACCCAATCTTGCTCCCTAACTTTTCAACAAGGTTATTTTCGAATGACCCACCTAAAAAACTTAATAAATAAAATATGAAACAAATAATAAACTAAATAATAATATTATTATTATTATTACTTATAAATAGGTTAAAAATAATCTAAGTACCATTTTTTAATTGAATACATGTTTATAATTAATTTTAACATGAAATATATATTTTCTTATTTATTTTGGAGTATTTGGCTTTTTTTATAAGATATAAATTTCAGTTGGTTGAAGAAAATATATGTAATAAAGGAAATGAATATTTATAGTGAATGTTATATATGGTAGCAAAATAAACGAAAGGTCTGTACTTGGGAGGTAGTTCTTCATGTGAGAATTGACTCTAATTTTGATAATTTATTTAGCAATATATAATGATTTTTCAAATATGTTATTTTAATCAATATATTCATACTTTGCTGTTATCAGCATTTCTTTTTATTAAAATATTACTTTTAGTATCCTATATATTTTTATCAAAATATTACTTTGATCGTCATTAATAATTAACTAAAAGTGACGTAAACAACAACAGTAACAATCAGTATAAATCTCGATGATACATAGATAATGTCTTGTCTTCTTACATATAATTATAATGAGACAACTTATTTACTTTATATATTAAAGTTCATTATTTAATAGAAAGTCATATGGTGAGATTGTTTAGAGTTTGTTATTTAACAGACATCTATGTAATTAATTGTGTATATACAATTAAAGTAATTTGTTGTTGGCACACAAATATTGGTTAAGTTTTAAATTTATAAGTTTTATTACTCATAGTTCAGTTTAATTTTTATTTTTGTAATGTCAAAAACAATCTCTTTGATAAAAGTAAGGCTAACCTTTCTAGGAGTTTAAATCATCTGTCCAATTTTATGATGTCTTATTATGTCCCATGAATTTCAGTCATTCATTTATGTGAGTCTCGCGTAGGTCCCGCATAAATAAACACGGGATCCGCATAAATGAATGGCTGATCGGACCCTATTGTTGTTCTAGTTAAGTTTACCCTTTTTGTCTTTTAAATTTGGATTTTATATTTTATATTTTCAAGACTAAGATTTTCATCATTATCTACATCAAATTAAATATTGAGTCACATATTATCCCAAAGAAAGTATCCATTTTAAGTCTTAATTTCTAAGTATGATAAAGTAACTTATTTTTGGAAACATGACTTCTCAAACTTTAAATTTTGTATAGTTTTTCTTATAAATATAGATAGTGAGATGATTGATTTTGATTGTAATGTTAGATATTGAAAATGCACCTAGGATGTCAAAAAGGGCCCGATCACAAGCCAATCTTGGTAGGCCCGGCTCGTGATTCGACTGTTACTTCAAAAATGACGTCGTTTTTTATGGTTTTCTTAAAAAAAATATGGTAAGCCGGGTTGGCCCGACTTGACCGGTCAACTTATGGTCGGGTCGGGCTAGAAACAACTCGAGCCTAGCCCAGCCCATTGACATCTCTAAACGTACCAAACTTTGTAGTTTCATGAAATTCAATTTTCATACAATTCATATACAGACTCATTTTAAAAAAAATTGAACAAATTTCATAAAAAGTTATAAGTCAAAAATAAATTATTTATATATAAAATCATTGTTGAAATTTTTTATTTCTTTACATTAAATTAGCTTATGATACTTAACTTTAGTTGCTTTTGAAATTTTCATTTGCATAACTATTTACTTATTTCACAATTTTGAAAACAGCCTCTTAACTAGTTAAGTATAAGACTGCGTATATTGGACCTCCTCAAATCCTACTTTTAGTAAGATTTTTACTGGATTGTTGTTGTTGTTCTTTAGTCCTTTTACAAGAAACCGATATGTTAATAAATTTCTATGACAATATAATTAAAATTTATCATGAATAAATGTCAATTTAAAAGAAAAAAGTTATTGATTTCTAATCAAAATTTTGTATTTAAACTTTTTTCTTTTATTTTTTCTAAATCTTAATTATTTGTTAATATTATGTTAATATGTATTACTTATTAATTAATTGAATCAGCAAATTTTAGATGGCAATATTAATATTTTTATTATTAATATTGAATTTTTACAATGATATATTCTTGAGAGATAATGTGATAGTTTTGATGACCCGAAGAAAAGATAGTATATTATGATAAGGTTTAACCCGGTCAAAGCTCAATCTGGCCCAAGGCTTTCGATCTAATCCCGAGCTTGATCGAGCTCTGTTTGGATTAGAACCAAATTCGATATTTATTAATTGATGTATAAAAAACTATTATATCACCTTAATCTTTGTACACTATTGTTTAATTATCCAATTTCATTCAAGTTCATGTAAATATTTGTATTATTGATTTCAGGAAAAAGTTATCTAGTATTGGTTCCATGATATGATACTTGTTTGGATGCTTCAGACTTGGTGAATGGTTATAGAAATGGAAAGGACCTTTTGATCAATGGACATGGATCATGCATTTCTTCCACTTGCTTTGAAAATCCTCACGTAAAGAAGCAGACTTCTCCTTCCTAAACAGGTGAATAAATATTCAGGCTTTTCTGGTCAGATATGACTGTAAGAAAAGTTTTTCAAACCGGACTCGAACTGTGTCCGTAAATATCCTAATTCCGATTATTGATAAACAGTTTGCTGGACAATACTCAACACAAGACGAAGAAGAAGAAAAAGAAGAAGAAGAAGAAGAAGCTCCCTCCAAGTCCTCTTCACTCTCCCCATGTATCAATTAGCTGAGCAAAGGACTAACTAGCTCTCTAAGTTGATGCATCCAGAAAACATCATTAGAAACTAACCAAACCTGAAATGGAAACTTAAGAGCAACAGGGTTTGATGAATGGGACCTCCCTAGGAACTGAAGACATTTAAAATGAATTCTGAACACAGAAATGGATACACAGATTCAATTATCATGAATTAATGTATATCCGTTCGACTAGATCATGAAAAACCTTGCAAGCAAAGCAGTAAAAGCAAAACAAAAAACCAATATGATAATATAAACGAAAGCATTTCCTCAAAACAAGGTTTGCTGGTAATAAGGTATTACAGACATAGCTTACCTAACAAAGCACTGAAGATCCTTCATTACATTGAACTCTACATGAAGGTGGATAGTCTAACTCAAACAGAAAAGTCACTTACTACATTTATATCCACGTGCAATATAGGGAGGATTGTGTAATCCGGATCCTCTTCTTACAATGCCTATATTATATCCATTTGGAAATATAAGAACGATCGTGAAACCCAAATCCTCTTCTTACAGTACCACCTCCGGTGAGTCATCTGCCTAAAAATATAACTTCCAAGAAATGACCACCAGGTGCGATTTATCAATGGAGAGAAGGAAAACAAAAATAAATAATAAAATAAAATAAAGCCAGGACAAAGACTGAGGAGCCTAGCCTTATCCCAGTTGGCAGGAGGGATCTTGGGAAGTGCAGTCAGTTTGGTAGATCAGTTGGGGCTAAAATAGTTGCACTATAGGTCTCCAGCTTAATAATGTATTTATATGGGGAGTGCCCCGGAGACAGGGTCACTCCCAGAATTAGTATCCTTATGTTTCAAAGAAAGTTTTGCGAATTGGGAATCAAGATCCCTGCTCTTAGTACGACGATGGCCAGAAGTCGGTTGTGGTTGCTGTTGTTGATGTTGCTGCTGATACAGCACTCGCAGCCTTCCAATCTCCCTCTCCAAAACTTCATGCTCCACTGAAAGCATACTCAACAAAGTTCATCTTCAGAAACAGACAAATTAACTATCTAAAAAGGGGCAAAAGAAAACAAATCCTTTATAGTGGGATATCATCGCATCCTTATTACCCAACTTGCTTTAGCTTCAAACTTTAACTCCTAGTTATGCAGCATCTCACCCTAGCTTTCCCCTCCTCTCTTTTTAAAATCATTCTCCACCAATTTCGGGATATGATGAAATGATAAATTGGTAAAGTTGCTCCAAAAATTTGCCATAAAGCATGCTTATAGAGCTAGTAAGGGGCCTTTTGGGAGGAAAGGGGAACTGAATGTTATTAAGTACTAAGCATAAGAACAAAGAAAGGTTAAACTAGCAAAAGAAGTCAATAAGCTAAAACATACTCTGAGAAAAGGACTTCTAAACTACTAACCAGTTTGGCTCACCAGAATAGGGGTATGATATCAACAGCTTTAACTGAAAAAAGTTGAGAAATAGAACTCACAATATTTGATAAGCTGCTCTTGTTTTAAACTTTCCAAACGCTGTTTCAGGGCTTTATTTTCCATGCTCAGTATAAGATTTTGCTGGTTGAGAAATTCAAGCTCAGCTGAAACTTCAGATCCTTCTGCCTGCATTGGGTGGCAAAATGCATTCTGAGATTAGACTTCCAATTCTTTGTTGTTTAGTTTCTATGTCAACCATGTATACGTCAAAACGAGGATGAAGTCAGCTTCAAGTGCTGATATAATAGTACTTGCCTGTAAAGCTTGTACGTTTCTTTCCAACTCAGCTATGTACTGAAGTTTTCGAACACGAGAACGTTGAGCAAATTGCCTGCATAGATTGAATCATAAGTTATTTTCCTGGATAAGTCATATGTTATTATATTACATATCAGTTGATTCACTTCACCATAACTATGCAACTCTTTTGAAGTAGACATACTGGTACATCTAAAATCATCAGCACAATACTCCATGATAAAACTCCTAATAACGTTAACAAATAGCCATGTCTCATGAAGCAAGAATCAAACTTTGTTGTCCCGAATTAAGGAATACAAGTTCTATCAGCAAAACTGGTATTAGTCTTCCATTACAACTCTGAAATTAGCAGCATTTTCCACAAATTGCCTTTGAGGAAGCCTCCCATGTCACTGTAAAAATTCTCCATGCTAGATTAGGGCCATTTATATTCTCACAGTTAGCCTAAAATAAAATTCTCTTTTCAAGGTGGAGAATATGTGCTGTGTCAACAAAAAAGAGAATGATTTGCCCCAACTTGGAAAGGATGTATAACTACTAAACCATTGACCAGAAACTTAAAAGACGAACACAGTTTCTGAAGTGAATGCATACAATCTGCAATACATAAATCTGAAATAAAGCTATCATAATTTCCAATTATCCTTTGTGCCATATATAAAAGGTTAAATTCAAAGATGATCCAGGGAAAAAGTGAAAAATCTGTCAAAAACACTTGTATCCCTTTAGTTCGTTTAGGATGTCCAATACTAATAGCAAAGTGAGGCCAATGTTGTGGTAGAATTAGACCATCTATATTTTTAACCTAATTTAAAATATATGTATAATATATATAATTAAAAATCTAGACGGTCTAATCCTAATATAACATTGGCCAAAAGCTAAATAGAGACGCCAATCAGCTCCAGTTGGGAAGATGCAGACTTGGTTATCTCAGATTTGGGCTGATTCATTTCAAATGCCAAACCATAACCCTAAAATTCACATTAAGACAACCCGTTCTCACGTTAAGACTCAAACCTTGAATTAACTCACTTTTTCTTATGGTGTTTTATTATAAAACATGCAAATGTGGAATCCCTAAAAAGTTTTATATAGCATATATTAAATAAAGCAAAATATACCATCTATAGAAAAGAAAAGAAAGTGATACTTTAATAGTTGAAACAAGTTTTCTACAAAATTGAATTTTCAAAAGAAAGATCTTTAAAAGAAACTGTTAAAAAATATTTACTTGTTACTTGTAACCAGTATTTACCACCTGTTTATAGAGTAATTGTGACTCTCATATTTCTCATCCACACCATCCTATAACAGCTGATAATTCATCATACTGATTCCATAAAACATTAATGTGACAGTTACATACACAACCTTATAAATATTTTTGGATAATGATTATCATGAAAAAGTTGATTAAGATTTGAAAGAAAATGTTTTTCAGATATATTCTTTTTGATCTAAAAAAAATGTGATTAACATATTGGAACAAAAACAAAACAAAATGAATCTAAATACGTACTGTTTGGCTCGTTTTGTATCAGTCTCTGATGAAGACGATTTAGTATGGGAACCATCTTTTTTTTCAGAGGCAGTTTTCAAATCATGCTGAACACATTCAGCCTGATCTTTCTTTTCACTAGCTGAAGACGGAACCCGATCTGGTTCCTGTGAGAAACATGGTGATCCTGAAGTCCGTGAAAGAGTATTCTCTCTGGCCGAAAGAAGCCCACTCCCATGGTTTGCAGCACTCAAAGGTGAATCCCAAGGCCTATTCTTCTGTTTTACCAAGCTTGTTTCATTATATTTTGCATTCTGTCGGACCTCCCCATGATGATCAATATCTTGAGATACCCAAAAGGGTGTTGACATCACATGTTTATGTCCATACTCATCTGGTGCTACATAAACTGCATTAGAAGTATTAGATATATCGATGTATGCAAAGGAATCACTTGATGAACGACGATGGCCTCCTTTTCGAACAGGTGTTTCCGGCTCATTAAGGAGATCATCAAGCCAAGAAGGTTGTTCGTCTAAGAGGAAGGTCTCAGAGGAAGTTCGCTGGTGACTTTTGTTCCCCTCTCTGGGCTTTTGTACAGCTTTTGATCCAATGACAGTGTTAGGAGCATGATCAGCATATGAGGGTGAAACAGCAGGAAATGGGCATTTTGGAGGAAGCAATGCATGCCTTCCAGAATACATCAAACTCCGAATATTTGATGAACTATTGGAATTTGCCATAATCAAGGCACAGCACCCTGCAACAGATATCGTCTTAAGCCAGGAAATCCAAGGCCTAATGGTAGGAGAGGAAGAACATAAGATTGCGTTTCATCATTTTATCTTTACCACATTTCCTGGCAATAAACGAAAAACAACACACTAATGCATTACCTACAACACTAAAGCATGCACAAGACAGATTCAAAGAAATCTATGAGACATTTGAGTTTTTCGTAGAAGAGTTTGGATATCATAGAAAACAGGATGGGTCCTGTCCAATCCATCTAAGAATTACCATTTACCAGTATGACATACAAAATTGTTGTTTCGGATCTCAAAAGCAATTAATGTCCTATCCACCAACCTTAACACGAAGCAGTACTTGATTTCATTAAGAGAATCTAGGTTCGCTACAAATTAACCCACAGATACCAACACTTGTCCATCATCTAGTGAAATCAAGCTATCCAACGAAAGCAACCAATGGGACAGAAATCTTGGAGAATAAAAAAAAAGAAGACCAACTATATTGCAAAGAACATGTCAGTTACATAGTATCAAACACAAAAGACTTAAATTATACTCAAACGGTGACAATGGTTGGCTTGAGTATAAATTTCTGTTCGTACAAGTCTCAGAAAAACACATTCTCATATAAATTAAAACAACACGTAATCAACTCATCAATTAATCTTATGTTCCCACATTTTCTCAGCGACCAAAACAAAAGAAAGAAATCCAGAGATAGATACAACCAGATGCAATCCCAGAAACATGGAATCAGTAATTCAACACAAAAACAGAAAGTGAAAATGCAAGACAAAAGAAGCTTAGATAATTACAAATCGGAGCTCGTTCTTAACAAAAATCACAAGGAACAAAGAAAGAAAAAGAAGAAAATAAGAGTCACCTAGTATTGAAGACACGGGTAATTGAGATCTCCCCCAAAATGCAACTCGAAGGAAAAAAAAGAAGAGAGATCGATCGAGTAATCGGCTAATCCTATCTGGGTTTGTCCTGTGATTCTTGGATTCCTACAAAAGCCCTGCCCTTTTCTGTCTCCCTATCAAATTGTGTCTGTATGTATTGTTGTATTGTGTTTCTCTCTCTCTCTCTCTTCTTCTTGTTGGGTCGTTGAAGTGTGGTGTTGAAAAGGTAAACCCAAAAATTAAAGGCATATTATAAAAAAAAAAAAATTTAAAAAAACAAACCGCTAAACCAATAAATAAATAAATAATTAAAATAATACAAGAAATTAAAAAATAAAAAAGACATGTGCACAGCTTCTGTCTTTATTTAATATTATTTTATAACCCAACCCAACAGGCTGAGCTGTCACTTCTGCCCTCTCTTCCCATTATTCTTATTTTATTCAATTAAAAAAATACAGACATCATCGTCGTCATCATATCTAATCTAAAGTCACGTAATAAAGTGGAATCTAGAGAGGTCTAATAGTACGTAACCTTATTCTTATATAATAGAGATGTTTTTTTCTGTAGACCCACATATAAATATGATAGGAAAATAACGATGCAAATTAACAGAATAAATAAGTAAAAACTAGCACCCCACAGCAAAAGAAAGTAAGAATAATAAAAAATGATCTTATTTAAAAAGAAATTTTGAGGTTTAAATCAATATTTGATCTATGTTAATTTTATTTATTATTAATTTAAATGATTGGGAGCGAACCGTAGAGCAATCAATAAAATTATTCCTTTCTAATTAAAAAGTACCCTCAAGGGGCGTGGTTAGATGGTTATGAGCGGGGTTTCACTTCGGCCCGGTCTCAGGTTTGATCCTATACTAGTCCCTTTTATAAGAGTTTGAGGTAGTTGGAGGTTTTAACTATAGGTGGTGTGCTCAACTTGGGCCCCCAAAGTGGTATGCCTGCTTGGGCCTGATTGTGAGGTTTTCCTCAAATTCAAAAAAACTAAAAAGTTTATATATTTGAATCACCGAAATGATTTTTTTATAAAATAAAAAGAGAAGACTACATTAAATACGCTTAATTAAAAGAAGAAAAATCATATTTTCTTTTTTATTACTCAAACTTAATTGTTGTGAAGGATGAGAAGCAACTTTAACAATATATTCACTGTTAGATCCCGAATATTTTTCTTATGATGTCATTAAGCATGAATTGTGATTATTTGATGTTTCCGGCTTAGTTTGATTAATTGG
>JAOTIZ010000202.1:1694641-1713715 GCA_027123425.1 Erythroxylum panamense | reverse complement strand
ATTTTATAATAAAATTATTTTATAAATATTTAAATAAAATTGTTCAACGCAGACGGTGTGCGTTGAACAACGCAGACCTTGGTCTTCGTGTTGAAACAACATAGACGTAGTCTGCGTTGAGCGTTGATAAATTTATGTAGTTAAGTGACGAAACTTACAAAAAAATAGCTTCCTGGAAAAGATAAAATTTAAACTTTTCTGAAAAGCTCCAAAGTTTAAGTTTTCAAAAGGCTGTATTTTAACTTTTTCAAAAGCTATTTCTACTTCAAAAGTGCTTTTGAAGTTTGCAGCCAAACACCCATCTTTTCCTAAAAATAACTTTTGCGATAGAAAAAAGTACTTTTAGAGTCTCCAAAAGTTGAACCAAATAGACACTTATATGTTAGTTATTTTTCCTTTCTTTTTTCAATATAGGACACTTACACGTGGTTATTATCAACAGTAAAAATACTGTTTTTGATTTGGTGAACCGAAATCTATAGATGCAAAAACATGCAAGACGATGCAATCACAGACCACTGGCAGGTGATCCACCTAAAACGGAGGTTAGCTGCAAAACAATGATTGTGCAATTGATCACAGCCATTCATTTACTACAATTTGATCAAGTGGAGCCAAACATTAACTATGGAATTGAGCAGCTATATATGTGAACGTCCTGCAAAGACACAGCTATGAGTGAGTGATGTAGATTCTGCTAGATCATAAACTCAACAATCCCTCTTCTGGTGCCAAGTGCAAGGATTATTGCTATGAAACTTCAGAAGTACATAAAGAAACAGTCTTTTATCATCTTTTATTAAATAAATTTGCTGCAAAATCTTCTTGTTCATAGAACACAAGATTAGTGATCCATCAAAATGTGTAATAGCAGAACCTGATATTAGCTGCTAACAGAATATGATAAAACAAGCAACAACCTCACTGGAAAGCAAAACTCCGACTTTGTAACACCAGACATCTTGGTGATATTATTGATTTAGATGCTCAACTTCAGTGGTCCATCAAGGGGCAAGGGCATTGCATAAAGACTAAGGTAATTATGATACTTCATTGCTCTCATGTGGACAGGGATCAAGCTTAAATGCTCCATAAACCGAGTCCAGATCTTCTGTCCAGTTTTATGGTGTCTTATTGTGTCCAGTGAATCTCAGCCATTTATTTATGTAGGTCCCGCGTGGATCCCGCATTAATAGATGCGGGTCCTACAGAAATAAATGACTGAGATTCATTGGACACAATAAGACACCATAAAATTGAATAGAGGATCTTGTCTCCCATAAACCTCCATGAAAGATGGCAAGAACTAAAGAAAAGCACCTTCAATAAATACAAAGATTACAGAACAAAAAATATAAACAACATAGACGTGTTCTATATAATTATAGTACCAATCAAAACAGCATCACTATACAAAGAGATCCAGTTGAAAATCCAAAAAGCATCACTCTGCTTTGCCATATTACTCCTGGAAAGGGAAAGTAAATAGACATTAAAACAGAACCGAGAACAAAAGACTATAAGGCAAACAAAAACTATGTCCATTCAAAGTTAAATTAAAATGCTAAATAATTTAAAAGGATCACTAACCTGCCCTGAGTTCTAAGGAGACTACCTATTTCATGCAGTATTACATGCATCACTGGCATCCATATTGCAACCAAGAAGTTTCCTCAGTTAAGAGCTTTTGTCTCGTCTTGCTGAACACAGGCTACCAAAATGGCTCAACAGAATCCAAGAGCTCGATTTCTCATTTCTCATTGAATACTCTGCTCCTTAGTAATATCTCCAAAAACTTAAGATGTCTGAAACCTTAGACAAAGAAATGGTTCTAAAATGTAAGTAGTGAAAATGAGCACACAAGTAATCAAACATTTCACTTGACAAGATACTGATTTAGATGTAAAAAGTTAAAAACTTTATTCTACCTGTGTGTTCAGACTACACAACAAGTAACATAACTTCTCCATAAATAGCTTGATAGACATAGTTCTTCACGCCAGGAGCAAGGCCATAACATGAAGAATGTGAAAATTACGATAATTACTCTATTCTGAACAGGAGCCAAGCTCAAAAGCCCCATGAAACTGCATTAAAGACAGCAAGAACCGAGTTGAAAATCACTTTCAATTACCAAAAGATTATATTAGGCAGAAATATAAACAAGATAGTCGTCCTGGGCCACACATAGTTATAATAGCTCATTAGAATACAATTACTTTTGACTTTTAGAAAATGTTATGCAAAAATACCCATTTGAAAGTCCAACAAGCATATGGTTCTTATCACTAGCAATATTACTCCTGAAAGGGAATTTAGTCAAACAAGCATATGGTTCTTATCACTAGCAATATTACTCCTGAAAGAGAAATTAGTCAAACAAGCATATGGTTCTTATCACTAGCAATATTGCTCCTGAAAGAGAATTTAGTCAAACAAGTATATGGTTCTTATCACTAGCAATATTACTCCTGAAAGAGAAATTAGTCAAACAAGCATATGGTTCTTATCACTTGCAGCAATATTACTCCTGAAAGAGAAATTAGTCAAGTGATTGAGATAGAACTGAGCATTAAGAACCGGAAAAATTGCAATCAACTGAAAAATGGTAATCCAGACTGCCTGTAAATTCTCGTTCTCCTCCTCTCCACCGATGCGGCATCTCTATTGAATTTTCTACGAGTTCAGTTTTACCGAGTGATCCCAGGAAGAAACAAACCTTCAAGACAATCCAAAACCCTAATTCCCTCCTTAACTGAACGTCGATGAAATATCTTCAAGCACAGTGTCCTTTATCCTCCACCAGATAAGTTATGTCCGGCCAATCATAGGCCATTATACATCTTTCTAACCTCTTCTTCCACGCACTCTCTGGATCCGATGTTCTCGGTTTTCGACAAAATCCATAGGCTTTTCGTCGTCTTTTTTCTTCCTGCTACGATCGGGTGCTGTGAAGAAGACTATCTATGGGCGTAATTGACCGAGAAAAGCCCTAACACTGTGCTAAGGTCTGACCTCGCTCTTCTCTTACACAGAAGAAACCTAAAATCCAATTTGGTAATTCTACCAAACCCTCTCTTCGAATCAAGTTAAATATTTTAAAATTCAAAATTCAACTCGATTCTAAATATTCTTTGTGCCTTCAACTCTGACCAAATTAAGCTCTATCCATTCATTCAACTTTATCCATGGCCATTCTGCATTCTTTGCATGTTATGTAACAGAGCTTTGAAGCTTTTGTTGGAATCTTGGATCGAAAGGAAATGCTCTTATCTGAAATCCAACTCAGTTGACTAAAAGCCCAACCCTATGACTAGGAAGTAAGTAGTTTCTTCCACCTTCTATATCCAAGAAGCAGGAAAATGAAGAAACACAATGTTGTATATCTCCCACAACATACCCAAACATCCCCTGTAAATTGTACAAATATCAAGGTATATTCATGCTAAATATTCCTGCAATCAAGTTGCTAATGCAACTGGAGATGCCGTGATGGTTAGCATCGGCTGGAGCTGTATGAGCTCATTTCGCTTATTGTCAAGTTGGATGTTCACATAGTTTTCAGTGTTATCAATATATTCACGAACCTGCAAATTGACATCAGTTGAAGAACAATTTTCAGTTTACTTCACAAAAGTAGATTAATAATCTCAATAACTTAATTAAGCAGGGTAATTTGATGATTACTTCACCAAACTTGTAAGAACCAAGTTGATGTAGTGAAGGTGGTGCGGAAGGGATGATGATATTTGAAGTTGCAGATCCTAACAAAGCCTCTGACTGCCGAATCTGGATCTGGATCCATTTCCTTTTCAAGTATAAATCAGCCATGTACTCATTGTCATCTAATATATGTTCAATCTCATGCCTCACCTGAAACATACAGAATCCAATGTCAGGATCAATGTCTCCAGTATCTTTAGAGACGAGCCTCCGCTCGATCAGATATAGTTATCGTTATACCTTTTGTACACGAGCAAGCAGACCAGTAAGGTTGCTTTTCGAACTCCGCACATGTTCAGGATTTTCGGTGCTAACTTTACTGGTAAGTTCATCCTCATCCTCCAGATATGCGACATCGGTGTCCAGATATTTGCACGTATCAAATTTAAAAAATATATATAATTGGCGTTTAATGAAGTAAAAGTCTTTACATTGTGTGATCATAGTTTTAATTCCGTTTGACAGTTTGAATAATTAAAATAAGAAACCAATAATTTATATTTTTTATTAATATAACCCAATAATTTAATGGTTTAAGGATTTTAACAATTTTAACAATTTAGTTTAGGCCATTCCAATAATTTAGGCAGTTTATACACAATATTAAATATACATTTTATCATATCCACAATAACTAATTATCTAATAATTTGGATTAAAATAATTTGAAACAATAAAAATGTTTTTTTAATTAGAACATAAAGCGGGCTCGTATTTGACAAATTTTGAACTAGGCTAAAAATGAATTTTAAACCTCAACGTTTATAACAAATTATAAAAGAGATCCAAACTTTTGAACTGTTCAAATTGAACTTCAATTTATTTGAAATTTTTAATAAAATAAGTAAAATTTACTATCTAAATTATATAAATATGAGTCTTAATATCACGGGATAAGTAACATATATTGTATGATTAGCATTGACATGACATTTAGTGAATCTCGTAAAAATTTTCACCTAATTAGAGTCTATTTTAAAAGTTAAAAAAACGTTAAGTTTTGATTTGAACATTTCAAACTGTTAGCTATATTATGTTATAAACACTGTAGTTCAAAATATATTTTTAGCATTTTGAGCCTCTTCAATATAAATAGATGGTGATGTTCAATGCATTTTTTGCACCAATTCCTTAAGTTCTTAAAAAATTTAAATTAGGCAACCAAGGTTTCGATTTAATTAAAAGAAAAATCTTTTTTTTTTAAATTATTTTTAAAAATTGGTGTAGCGGCTCATAAATTGACCCATTGTTATACCTAATTTAAATTAATTAAATTAAATTAAAACCTTTTTATTAATTTCAAGACAAATTAAATAATTGTATAATATCTTAATTTTGTTTGTTAATTAAATTTCTTAAAATTACTAAGTATTTAAAATGTAAATATTAAGGTGAAATAATGTCATCCATATTTAGTTTTCTATTATGATATATGATACATTATATATGTAATAACATATTATTAAATATTTAATTTAATACTTTGTAATGAATAATTTAAAATTAATTAATGAAAATCAATCCATTTATTCAAAAATTAGTAAAAATTATAATAATTTCATGGGTTAGAATAATACAAAAATAAATCTCACTCTCTTGTTTTTAAAATGTTGGTGAATATGTCCAATCAACGCTTTCCACGTCAGAAGATTATTATGAAATAGCTTTGAAAAAACACAAAGGGAGAGTGAGTGACGTCGATCACGTGCACGCCACAAGGATTCCTTTGGATGGAAGGGGCCTAGCCACGTTTGGAAGTTCTAGAAAGTACTAGTATACGTGGACCAATGGGGACGCAGAAAGTGATCGGATCTCATCTCTTTCTCTCCTCCACTAGTTCTGATATCAAAGTTTGCTTGTCTTGATCTCCTCGCCACGTGGCGTCCAATTTGTTTACTCTCTTTTCGTTAAAATATTAAAAATTCCCACTCCTCTGTATTGTTAATTAATTTTTATCAGTTAAAATTAAAATCAAAAATCAAAAAACCAGAGAGAGAGAGAGAGAGAGAGAGAGATAGGAGAAGCTCACCTTGTTCTGGAAGCTCCTTTTTTCTTTTTACTGCTCGGTTCGGAATTGTGACTTTGATAGGAGCAAAAGGTTAAGCTTTTGCTTGTTTTGAGGTAGTTTTCAGTTTTTAGGAGAGAAGGAAGAGGATCGATCGGCTTTTTTCCAGTTTGAGTTTCAGGTGAGTTTTAGTGTTACTGCTGAAGATCCAGACTGATTTAGTGTTTTGGTTGCTGAGAAATCGAGATTTGGTTGTAGGTTTCGTTACTTTCTTCTCTTCTTTTGTTTTTAATTCCAAAAGTTTTTAGAAAATGTTAAGTTCAATCGGTTTATAAAAGGATTTACTATTTCTGTTTTTCAGGTCTGTTATTTCTTGTTTTGGTCGAATTTTGAGTTAGTTTGCTAATGAAATTTTACTCTGAATGAAGAAACTTGAGCTGTTGGAATTGTTAGAAGTCGAATACTTAGGGTTACGTGATTTGATTTATATTTAACCTATTATTTCTGGTTTGTGAAACTGAGAAACTCTGCGATGCAAGTAATCTGAGAAGCTGCCGTTGTTATGTGATGTGGTATATAGTTATAGAACTAAACCTGAGACTCTAAACCAGAGCCTTAATTTTGATGGTTTTCTACAAGTGGTCATTTAAATCGTAAGTAGGAGTTTTTTGTTTATCCCTGCATTCAATATGTAGATTAGTGGATTCTTATGTGTGAAAAGATGAATAGATGCAGTCTGAGAAGGAAGATAGCAAGAGAATAACCCAAGTTTGATGGTTTATTCACATGTTTATAGAGTTGGAGTTCTGTGCTAGTCTTTGGATTGTTGAATTAAAGGTTGATGTAATATGGTGGAAACTTATCCACATAAATAAGTCACATAAACTTTTCTACTTTTGGTTAGTTGGATACCTCTTTAGTTTGTTAAACTCTTGCTTGGTTAGAGCTAGGAAACACAGTAATTTGTTCAACGTCATAATTGCAGCTCTTCTACTGTTGTTTTGGTTTGCATTTTCTCAATCTTGTGTTTGATTTGGTTTGACTTTTTTTATATCTTGAATCAATCAAAACAAATTTTAGCATACGTCTTTCTTTTCTGAATCAGAAACATAATTGGAAGCAGCATTATGATAATTATGACTTCTTATCAAGAAATTTTCAGTGGCGGGTAGAGGATTTTGAAGGAATGTCAGACTTATGCGTCTATGAGGTACAAACTTTTGTATCCCTTCTTTTATCCTTATTTGATGCATCAGGTTTAAGTACTGGTCATTCAATTGTTTCATCTTGTTTTGTGTTGAGAATATATTTGCAAGGTTTCTTCAGTCTAGGTTGGTATAATAGAATAAGAAATAAATTGTGTGAGAGTTTATATCATTTACTTTCTTACTGATCAATTTGCATTCTTTAATTACTAACAGAAAGCTATCAGTAGTTCTTCTACTATTATAAAATTTGAAAGGTTAAATTTGTTTGCTGCTTTTAATGACAATCCTAAGATGCACAATCCACAGATAATCAGTTAGACTCAACTGGATAAAATTTTTAACCCAAGTGTAAGAATGAGCAAAGTACTTCTATAGTATGGAATAGCCTTGTTTTTTTCACTAAGAATTGGTAGCCACATATTGGTTAATCGAGATTTGCTTATGCATCTGTTTGATTATACATTGTCTGTGTGTGCTGCTTTATGTTCTGGGGATAAGTTTTACCCATGTAGCCTGATTTTACTGGTTTTGGTAGCCGCTTCAGAGCATGAGGATATTGTTTGTGAAAAATGTTTTGTTTTGGGGCTTGTGTATTACTAGTTGTACTAGAAAAAATTGACTAGTAAAAAAGAGAACCTGAGTATGACGAACAGTGGGCCTATAAAGGTTGCATGAGTCATCCCTTATATTATTTAAAGGAGAAAGAAAATACAGAAACGGTAGTTGAGTTGCTAAGGTTAAGCCTACTCATATTTCCTGTCTGTTCTCTTTTTTACATTGGAAACCAATCTTCCCTGTCTTTAAATGGTGGATACATGTGTTTTAGTTCATCGCATATTTAAAACTTTACTAGATTGATTAGGCCCACCTTGCTACTGGGTTTAACTCAATGCTGTGTATTGATTTGTTAAGGACATGTTTTAGTTCTGAGTTGGTTTGTATACAGTATATCTTGTTCTGTGTTCATAATTCTTGAACACAAGAAGTATTTTTAAGTAGTATTACTACTTTGTAAAAAATTTAGTTAGCTCCTTTTAAGTGCTACTTACAATGGTCTTCAGTTGGGTGCTAATTAATAGTCTCAACAAGGATTTATTCAAAGGTTTTTATAGTAGACCCTTTGCTTTCTGGTTTAAGGTAAAGTGGCGTCATACGCAGCTTGCATGTCTACTAACTCTTCAGACTGGTCAAAAGCGGGGATTTATGTTTTCCTAGAGAACTAGGAACCAATCTGTTTCCTTCTCTTAGTCAGTTTCAAGCCCGTGAAATTGATAGACTGTGAAGTTGTTTAACTATTTCCCTCCATATCAAAAACTTGTTTCATTATTTCTCTGTTTTGGCGTCATGATTTTCTACAGAATACTCACAGACTTAATAGATTATTCTGTTGAAATTGCTTAACTAGTTTCCTTTATATTGAAGAGCTGGTTTTGATTACTTTACCAGTTTGCTATCAGTATTCCTTTGATGATCAAAACTTTCTATATGATACTATAGAAGCGAGTATCTTGACGTGATCTTACAGTCTTATAGATCCTTTTGCATTTGTAGGTTTAGAATGTCCTGTTCCACTTAGCTACTGTTCTGATGCAGGTTTCGTAACAAGGCTGCAAAATAACTTTATACCTTAATATCTATTAATAATAACATGTGATATGAATTAGGTTGTTGGACTTTCACTACTTTTCATGATACCCTTCTCTGAACTGTAAGCTTCATGGTCTTTTTGGAAACCAATTTCGTTTTACCTTCATCATTGGTCAATTTGTACATATTGAGTCATCTTATGATGTCAATATTAACTTACATTTCAAGAATATAACATGTATTTGATTCTGTATTTCTGATTCATTTCTATTCTACCAAGCCTTCATACTTAGGTTGTTTGTATGATTCTCTGACCTGAAGCTTGACTTGTATGAAGCTAGTTAGTCATTGGTTTTATCTCTTTATAGCTCCCTTAGAAATTTGTTATTGGAAAAAAAATCTAGATTATTGGTGAGTCATTATTTTGATTTGAGCTCGTTTTTAAAGAGTGGTGGACAACAAGTAAATGCACAGGTCATGTCGGGTTGCAACAAATAGGTATGATGGAAAAGAAATAAGGTTAGAAGAAGAAGAAGAAGAAAAGGAAGAAGAAGAATGTCGATAAAGGACCTTCTGATAATGTGTTGCTTTGAATTAATTTACAAGATCTTTCCAAGTTTCTTTTCTTTTCACAAGATTTGCAAATGATCTAGTAAATTTATGTATTGGTATCATGAATCAACATCCCATGTAATATTGGTACTTCAATATGACCTTTTTTCTGAAATTAGTTTAGGTTTGAGTATCCCTTTGGTTTGATAATATTGGAAACCAATACTGTTGCCAGAGTTCTATAATACAGTTTATTTTTAAGTCTCAAACTAAGCAAATTGAAGTTTTCTTGGAAGTATTGTATTGGTGAGTTAAAAAGTGTAGGTGGAGAGGATGCAGTGGGCATGGAGGAGTTCCTAGTGATATGTAGTCATTACACATTTTGCTCATCATGTTTCTGTTTTTCTACCTTGCATTAACAGATCCTGCTAAAGGTTGAGCCCCTCTAGAAATTATTCTACTATTGCAATGGTTCTTCATTTTCGATTAACATTCAACAGTTGGGATTGTTTGATTAGAACGCTTTATGTATCACGGACTATGCTTGTTTATTAACTAAGACATTCTTTCAGCATGGACACAAATGGATTAGTAATATTCATACACTTGTCTGAATATGCTTTATCTTAGTGAATTTCCAAATCATTTTATGGATCAAATTCTTTTGAACTGGAATGTATCTTGAAATAAGAACTGATTGCATCTTCATTCCATGTATCCCTGACTCAAGTTTAAGCTCTATCAATATCGCTTTCTTCTTTTTGTTTTGAATTTCGGAACCTATGGCTGTATATCTGAAATGCTGACTATCTCAACCAAGGCGTGAACCTTGGTGGAGTGGTAGTATTCACAATCAACCGAGGTTTAACCTCTATTAATATCACTTTCTTCTTTGATGTTCTTTACTTTGGATAAGAATTTTGATGATCATAGCAGCTAAAATCTTGTTGCTGATGTTGCAGCTTGAAGATAACGTGTGGGATGAATTTAGTGGGACTGATGATCATATAGTACCTCATCCGGGTAATGGACTGGGTCAAGTTGGAGTTCAGGTTGAGAGCCGTAAGAAACCTCGACATGAAGTAGTTGATGTTGTCAATCGTTCTCATGATGGAATTAAATGTAGCAATAGCTCATCTACTGTAACACAGAAGGATAAAATGTTAGAAAAGAGCTCGTGGTCAGAAACACCTGATGGTGTGTTTACTGCTTCATATGATAGTAGTCCTGTCAAAGAAAGAAACATAGCGTCTGAAGAAACAAAGACTTCTAATCATTGTTTGAAAAGTGAAAATGATGATACAATGGACAATGAACTCTTTGCCGATGACCCTATCCTGAGCGAAAAGAGTACTGCATTGGACAATAGTCCTTATGACTATCCCCTCAATCATATTTCTCAGGCAAAAGATGATCTCAATTTTTTTGGTAATGGTTGTGAAGACAAAGAAGGCAGTGACCTATTGTATTATGGGTGGGCAGATGACATTGGCAATTTTGAGGACGTTGACAGGATGTTCAGGTTGTCCAAAAGTTGTCCTTTAACTAAAATTGCTTTGTTCATGTTTAATGATTTGGATTTATGCCCAATAAGTAGCGGAAATTTTCTTCACAAAGGCTCATGTGCCTAGTTTTATGTTATTCCGGACTTTTACTTTCCTCCATGAATTTTAGTGGATGTGCATGTATGGTTGACTGTAAATATGTTTAAACTTGCAGAAGTTGTGATGCAACATTTGGCCTGGAGGGTCTTACTAATGAAGATGCGATGTGCTGGTTTCCGACTTCCCAATGTAATGAAGGATCTGAAGATGAAATTAAGATGAGTTCAAAGTTTTCCACCTCTGAGACAGGTGCATTAATCGGTGATTCTGAACAGCCACTAGCTTCCGCACGAAACAGTTCATGGAATGATTCTGAAACGAAAAGCCTTGTTACTAGTGACAAAACAAATTCAAGGATTGCCACTGCCGTTGACCAGTCGGCTCCAAGTCCTGTACTATTTTTCAATGGTTCAGATGCAAAATCTGTAAGTAGAGATGATCACTTGTACATGCCATATTGCCAGCGATGGCCTATTTTCCTAGTAGTATATTTTTCAACCTTAATTATAGAATTGCTATGTTCTGACTTCTGATTAATAACTATTGGGTACTGTGGGTAACTTTTAAAGACTTTTCTGAGTGTAATTGTTGTGTGCAATATTTTTACCACCATTCCTATTGTTGCTAATGATGCTCACTGGAATCCCGTATTCAGATTCCCTATGCAGTTCTAACCGTTTGCCTATACCTTGATACATGCATTGAAAACTTGTGTTGTGATTTGCTAGATACTCATGAATCAAATGGCTAATTTCACATCTCAAGTTCTTGCATTCTTTACTCACAAAAAGAGGGCTTCTTTTATTGACGGCTCTGCATATAACAGGTCAGCTGGCAGAAAAAGCAAGCAAAGCATCAAAATCAATCAGCTGTCAAGAGAAAGGATCGAAAGATGGAAAATGGTTGCTTTTTCCATCACAATAGCACCATGAATCTGGATATGAAGCATTTATTTGGGGGCTCATCCCACCAACCTTTATCAACTCCAGGTAGTCAGCAGCATAATCAAACTGTGGGACCTCAGTCTTTGAACTACACACAGATGCCTGTCCCATATGTGGATATGGATTACAGTCATTCCACAGATCAAATTTCAGTATGTCCAACTCAATCTGACGCCAAATCAGGAAACAGTACCCATCTATCTGCTTCTTTAAAGGAGTCATCGTATGCATCTAATCAAGTGGAGTCCGTTAAAAGTTTTTATAATTCAAAACTTGAGAATTCTGTCAGAACGTTTGATGATGATACTGACAAGGAACTTCTTCAGCAAGAGTTACAGCTTTCATTTCCCAGCAACACTAAAGAAACTAATATTACTGGTCAATCAGCGTTACATGGTTCAGTTACACTTCAGAAACAAGCTGGCTCTTCTGCATATGATTTTGAAGGCCACAGTGAAATTGAAGGATTTTCAGCAGGATTGCGGGGGGAAATTGATTCTTCAAATGCACAGGAAAGTTCGTGCGTGAGTTCTGTATTTGATGACATCTCCCTTGAGGCAACTAGTTTTCGACAGCTGCAATTGGTCATGGAACGGGTTCGTATTTATGCCACTAGGATTCTCATATATTGCATTTTGCTCAGCATGTGTTATCTTCCGACAAACATATATTTGTCAAACCTTTTAGCATTTGGATCAGGTAATGTACGTTATTGATCCACTTCCATATGGACATGTAGAATTAAATATATGGATGTTAATGCATGGTATTAATCCCATTGACGAGGGCTCTCGCATGCACTTATACACTGCACTTCTATGTTTATTCATATACTTGTGTGGAATTTACTGGGCTGATTCTTCTTGACATCAGTTGGATATTAGGACAAAGCTGTGCATAAGGGATAGTCTCTATCGGTTAGCTAGGAGTGCTGAACAAAGACATAACTGTGCGAATGCAAATGGTGGCAACAGCGATGGTAGACAAACAAGCAGCTCAGCTGCAGCTGAGGAACCAGACAAGTACATCCCCTTTTCTTCTGTGTTGTCTTCTTATAAATGTTGTATATATGTGATGTTTAATTTTGCGATCTTTGAAAGATTTTCTCATATCCTGATAGTTTCCTTTTCTTCACTTGTTTATTGAATTGTATCTGCTTCCAGGCCTGTTGGGTTCATGGATGTTGAAACCAACACAAATCCCATCGATCGATCCATTGCACATTTGTTGTTTCATAGGCCCTCAGATCCATCACTAGTCTCTAATAGTGATGCATTGTCTCTCAAGTCGCAGGCCGTGGTAAGCTCTGTAAAGAGTTTGTTCCGTAACAACGATTCATAACGTATCATGATATTTAAATATTCTAGAAATTTGAAAAATGCCAGGTTCGTGGGTCTGCTACAAGTTCAGCTTTGATTACCAAGGGTGAGGTTTGCCTAGACGAAAATGCTAACGACGATGACAAATTCGCATTAGTGACTCTTGACAACCGATAAGGTTATGCAATGTGTACCTGGTGTAAGAACTATGTCAAAAAAGATACTGTAACAGAGTTTCTCTTATTCGTATCAGTGATTATTGTAGTATCATCGGCTCCTGTAATAGATGCCAGGTTTGATTGCCATTTGCTGCAGATTAATCATTGTAATGCCATGGGGGTTCTAATTTGTATGTTGGTGGAAAACGATGGTTAATGGAGGACTAGGGTTTCATTTATGTGTGAGATTGTCATGGCCAAGTTTCTGGAATCATAAATTTAACGAACTCGAGTTTGGTGCCGGATTTGGCAAATGGAGCTGAAATCAGCATTTTGTTTTTGTTGTTTTTTTTTACAAGGGATAAAAAGACAAAACAAAACATATTCTACTCTATCCAGTACACTTTGCTAATGCAGAGTTCTGCGGTAAAGTGCTTTCATATCTTAGTGTATGAAACCTATAATGATTAGCGGAGGCTTTTGGAGAAGATGAATTCTTATAACGATTATCGGAGGCTTCCGGAGAAGATGAAGTCTGGGATTAGATAAAAAGGCTTGAGTGGTCAATCTATTGATACATTGGTTTCCTTTCCAATAGATATTTTAAATTTGCACTTCTATATGAGGATTATTGTCAGGCATAATTATATTTAAAGAAGAAAGAATGTTAATAACTTCAAAAAAATTCATTTCGACAATTACGCGTCGATAGTTAAGTGCTTATGTCAACGTTAGATTCAAGTAAACTCTTCATAATTCTGCGTTATTAATTTTAAAAAATATTGTTGTTTCTTTTAGTGCATACGAACAAAATTTAAAAATATTAAATATGTAGGTTTAACTAATAATTAGAAAATTAAAGCATGTTACTTCAATTATAAAAATTTTGATATTCTCATATCTTTGTTATTAAAAGTAATTAATTTAATTTTCTAAATAATCAAAAATAGTCTCATTATTAATCTAAAAAAAGGTTGATATTGTAATTAAATTTTATAAAACATATTTAATTAATTAATTTTATTTAATCAAATTGTAGTTTTGTAATAGATAAAATAGTCCCTTCTTTAGTTCTATTTTAAAATTTTCAATTTCATTTAGTTATTATTATATATAAAATTTTATGAAAATTTTAATATTAATTAAACCTTCAAATATGTAAGGGGGTTAGTATTGATATTAGCTGCGGTAGATATAGAGTTGTTGAAGGTTTAAATCATGTTTTTTTGGGCTGTCCTAAAGCTAGTGAGGTTTGGTCCTTCTCTCCTCTAGGATTTGCTCCTTGTAATATTATGGATTTTGTCCACCATCTTGTTTCTTTACCTTAGCGACCTTATTTTGTGATTTTGCTGATGGGTTCATTAAAAAGTGGCGTAGTTCCAGGACTGTTTTTGATCTTGTTATACCCAGCTCGTCTTGTTGAATTTCTGTTGCTAATTATGGGCGTAAACCTCGCCCTGGTAAGCTCAAATGCAATGTTGATGTTTAAGGATAAAAATATTTCCTCTTTTGCAGCTATTCTTTGCAACGACAAAGGTGAGTTTTTTTATGAAATTTTCAGGTCACCTTCTTTTTGCTCTTGATCCGGTATTAGCTGAAATTATTTCTATTCGAGAAGTTTTTTTTTTTGCATAAAGGGAAAAGGAAACATCGAAAACTAAATGAGTCGGAGGAAACTGATCCCCGACATATCCTTTAATAGGAGACTATGACACCCTGAGGGTGGTACATCATAATAAGTGACTCTTATGTCGTCCTGACGTACCGGGTTGGTGAGTTAGTCCACGCATCTGTTGCTCTCTCATTATATATGGCGATGAACAACAGACCAGTTCCGGTTGAGGAGTTCCCGAATATCCATAACAAGAGAGTTGTCCGACTAAAAGTGGGAGGTCAAAGAAGACAGGAACTGGTGCACCCCCATCGAGTCTACTTTTAGCTCAAACCGACGGAATCCCAATCACCAAGCTAAGGAAAGACCTGCTTGGTTAATTGCAAGTAATATTAATAGTGTTGAGTTGGAATCTACTTCAAGTCATCCAGGCTCTAAACTCTTCCGGCTTGTTTTTATCTAAGATTAGATTTTTAATTCAAGGTTGTTTTCAGTTAAAGAATCACTTCATTCATTTGTCCTTTTAATAGACACGTAGAAATGCCAATAAGGCAACTCAAGCTCCTGCCCGGGTAGCTTTATTGCAGGCAGACCACTTCTTTTAAGATTCCCTTTCTCATAGTATTTCATCTATTGCTTGGTCTTATTGTTCTTATGCTTCAAACAATGGTAACAAAGGCCCCAGGCCTAGGTGTATGGGGTAAGCCAACTTGGGTTTACTCTTGTACCTTCGCTAAACCGCATTTTAATGATCTGTTTTAGTAACCCAACCGACACATAAGTTGAACTGAGGACAATATGTAAATTTCCTGTTCATGTTCTAGTCGGATCGTTTCTTTAAGAGTAAAAAGGTAAATGAGTGATGCAATGAAAGTTTCATGCGGGATCACACAAAACTAAAGGCTAAATTATGAACCAACAGCAAACATGCATCATAACGTAATTGTACACATTCTCAAACATTTTCTGATATGTTCCCATGATATGCCCTAACATCCGTCACTTTAAGCTACACAAAACAAGTTATTGTGTTTCAAAACTAATGATCCTGAAACATAATACCGTTGCTTGCCAGACTAATCGAACTGCTGTCTGAGTTGCATCTCAGTCTCACTTTTCCAGGTAGCATGAGTCGACTGACCCTTCATACGCTTGGTTTTTTCCTTGTCTTTGATGGTTGATCCTTTCTTCTTCGACTCCTGCATTCCATCGGTGCGAGGGCGATCTCCACAAACAGGGCACACCATTCCCCGTGCGTTGGAAAAGGTTTTCGGTACTCCACATTGCAAGCACATTCTGTCAATATGTTTCAAGGGAAAAAAATCAAAACCTCTTCGCCAGATACAAGCAGCACACAAGAAACCAAAACCTTATACGACCAAAACAGATGATTTGGTTAACCAAAATCTAGATAAGAATTCTCATCTGGGGTTTGCATTTGAATGTAGCAACTTTTCTTTCCTAAATCAACGCCAAGATCTGCTGTTCTGCACTATAATATCTACTCTAAGGTCCGATCTTACATAACAGAGCAGAATAACAAGGACAACAAAATCGACGTCAGTAAGAAATCTCAAGTGAGAAACATAAAGAGGTAGGCCAAGCATGAACGACACTCACAACCACAGCAGCAACAACATTCATACCAACTTCACAATGTCAACAGCTAAATCATGATTTTAATACTATCCCATGAAAAATGTAAATCTAAAATCATAAAATAAGGAACCAGATATCCTTGAATTGTTTGAAAGAACAAGACTGCATACCTTAGTAGTTCCGCAGCATCCTCTGCACTAGGATTGGATACAGTTGGCGCAAGCTTTTGACTCTCATTTTTTGTGCTTGGTGCCCGTGGCATTGGTGGTTGGTTAGCCTCAACATCACTTCGTACTCGCTCACGAATCCCAACAAGTTGAGCCTTACTCTCCATTACAGCTCCTAGAGTAATTTATAACCAACAAGGTTAAAAAGGCCAAAAGACCATTGTATTTTCCGTGAACAAAGTAAAAATCTTATCCATTGATGTACTAAACTTAGTTTCGGTTAACAACTCACACACTTGAAAAGTAAACTTAATTCAAATACCAAGGTCAGGAGAACAAGCTCTTCCCATGATGGTAGTACAGATAGTAAATATATCCCGGGAGTTGGTTCAAATTACAAACAACTAGAACTTTAACTTAGCCTAAAATCATTATCTATTGAAATGAATTAAATTGGCACACAAAGAACTGGATGGAGGACAACGAAGAAACAGACGTGTAAGATTGATAGAGCTGCAATGAGAAACTGCCCAGAAAAGTAGCTTAAAATGGTTTCTTTCTCTTAAACACTTCAAAAGACATTGGAGTTGGAAAGAGAAATGAAGAGGAAGGCATAAATTTGATTTGGGATGAAATGACAACGGTGGTTTATTATCACCATTCCCACACTGTGTTAATCATCTTAGCATATCTCTCACTACAAAAGACTTTATCACGGGCAGAATATTTCAAACTATCTTCGTATTGTTGGGTTTAAAACAGAAAATAAATAAAAGAGAGCAGAAAAAAGATGAAAAGGAAACAGTTGCCTTATCCCAAGTTTTTGAACATCTTATTGCTTTAAGTTTAGAATCTGAGCCTTTAGTAATCAGCAAACTCTTGCTTCAACTGCTTCATTTTGTACATTAAGTTTCTCATACTAATATTGAATAAACTGTTAGAAAAGTTTAATGCAGAATCATGATAAAACTCTTCTATTGTATTTAAATTATATTATCATTTATATAAATACTAAAGAAAGCTAAACTAAAACTGTGTTAATGGAATTAATAATTCTATTTGAATTTTCAACAAAAATAGTTCATTTATTTAAATTTCCAAAATAGATTAAGAACTTGGATTCAAAGTTGAGCCATTTTATGGATGAAGAATGACTACAAAGCCACTCTCATAAGGCACAAAAAAGAAAAGACTAGTAACCAACGAAAGAAAGAGGATAAAAGCAAACGATGGGCCATGCTTTATATTGAGGACAACTACCCAATGTGCACATCTTAAGAATTCATATCCCAAGAACAAAAGTGAAGTTTTAGAATTTCCAGAAAAAACACAAATGGAAGGAAAACATAAGATGGGACAGAGAGTAGGATCCCCAAATCATTCCTTTTGTTTCTCGCCTTATAAACAGTACACAGTGGTGAAAAACGAAGATCGCCAACAATACGGAATCAGTCTATCCGGAAACATTTTCAACAAAACTTTAACGAAAATCCACTGGTTGCATAGCATTCCTTAACAAACAATCAACGAGAACATATCCTTTGTTATTAACAAATTTAGAAGGGGAAGTAATCAAGGGTAATACCAGAAGGCAACTCCTTCTTGTCGGGGTTGCGATTCCTCCATCGACCAGCCCTCCCTCGATAACCATCAGTTGCTTTAGACTGCTGCTGCTGCTGCTCTTCCACGCAATTGTTGAGAAACTGAGGTGGCCCTGAAATCTTCCCAAAAAATGATTTCTCTTGTAAGTAAAAAGAAAACCTAAGAAAGAGAGAGATAGAGAGAGAAATTGTGAAATTAAATTGAAAATATCTCACTTCGGAAAATGCATCCAAAGCCGAAGGGAGAGCAGAGGACGAAGGAGGAGGAACCGTCGAGGTACGTTGTAACAGTACCGAACTTGTGGTGTAGTTGTACACATCGTTGTTCCGTTCTTCTTCTTCTTCTTCATCGTCTTGTTCATCTAGGTCTTCTAAATCATCAGTTAAAACTGATTCTTCTTCTTTTTCCTCGGAAGAAGAATATCCTTGAATCAGTGCTAAACTCATTCTTCTTCTTCTTCTTCTTCTTCTTCTTCTTGTTCTTCTGCTATTATCTTCTGTCTCTGTCTTTGTCTCTGTTCATAGCTAAAAGGCGTCTAATTCGAACATCTCTTATGAATTCTTGTGATACTATATTTAAAGAAATTATTTTTTATCAATTTATTAACAAAATCGTTTTCACTTTTGAAGTATCTGAGTTTGGGATGAGAAAATAAAAAAGAAATAGAATTTCACTTTTGAAAAACTTTCATATTTTCTATTTAACAGAAGAAAAACTTATTTTTTTACTAATGACTCTTTTTAAAAAAATATTTTTAATGTTAATAAATTAAATACAATTAGTTAATTAAAACATAATTACTTACAATATAATTAATTAAAATAATATTAATTTATTAATAAAATATTATAATTACTTAATTACAATATAATTAATTACAATACAATTATTTAAAAGATTATTTTAATTAATTAATTACAATACAATTAATTAAAATATAATTTATTCGTTAATTACAATATTGAAATTAATTAATTAAAATATAATTAATTAA
>JAOTIZ010000202.1:1675564-1687016 GCA_027123425.1 Erythroxylum panamense | reverse complement strand
AAATTTTAAATTTTTTTGTCTTGTTAATTTAACTTATAATTTAGATTTTACAACATTAGATACTTAAAAAACCTAAAATAATTTACTTGCCAATAATTAAATATAATTAAATATAAATTAAACCAATTTTCTTTAAATATGTATTATTTCATTAAATCTCATCAACACTTAAATGTGTATACAAGAACAGATGCTCCAACCCGTACCAGCCGCCGTCCCCAGCTATCTCTCCCTCTCTCTCTCACATACACACACAACGACGCACGCACGCACTCACGCTTTGTGCCTCGGACAAACTAAGACCCATCAGCACTACGTGTGTAGCCTTAACACCTGTTTGACAAAACTCCTCAAACCAAACTAAAGACTTCAGTACAAGTCTTTTTCACCTGGGACTGGACTGGGAGGGAGTGGAGCTTATGTTATGTAATGTTGTTGGGTCTTCATTCCATAAACACCAGCTTCACCCTTCCATTTCGATACACCTTCAAGCGGTTTGCCCCCGTTTCTCTTCCTTGCTTCCCTTTCACTTCCGCGTCTATTCTTCAGTGTTTCTCTATTGTGTTCTGTTTTTGTGGTCTTTGGATCCGATGGGTAACTAATAACTGTGTTGTTTTTG
This sequence comes from Erythroxylum panamense, assembly GCA_027123425.1. Taxonomy (NCBI): domain Eukaryota; kingdom Viridiplantae; phylum Streptophyta; class Magnoliopsida; order Malpighiales; family Erythroxylaceae; genus Erythroxylum; species Erythroxylum panamense. Next base: position 1,686,397 of record JAOTIZ010000202.1, on the reverse strand, counting down.
CAGGGACTTTTCGTTCTGGTATCGTTGTCTAGTTCAGAAAAAGGCCCATATCTCATCTGCTATTCACGTTCCCTTCTCTTGTGTGCAGCCTTTTAATTACGTCACTTTCACTAGCCTGAGTAGCTACAAAGACTCAAAAGCTTTACTAGATGCTCCACCATTTGTATTTGCTGCTTCTTGGATTTGCAAAAGACACTCGAGTAAAGTATCCATCCTGTTGAAGACTGACAGTGATGTTACCAGATTTTATGTTGATAAGTCGCCGAATGAAAAGGGTTCTTCAGGAAAAGGAAAGACTGGAACAAAAAAGGTGAAATTGTCTAAAAGGGCCAAAAGAAATGAACTTAGGTTCTATCGTCTTATGGCCAAGAAGAAGATGAATTCCCCTAATCCGGAGGTCAGGATTAGGTATAAACTTGGAAAGGTTTGATCCCTTTTGAACTGAGGAATTCACTTTTTGCAGTTTGATCTTATAGCCATTAATTCTTCTGGTTTTGTTTTTCCTGTTTCTATTGTACTATTACATTATTGCTGTTGTTGTAGATTTACCAATTCTGAAGCTTTTTACGTCCTCTTTGTCTTGATACTTGCGAGCATGGTTAGATTCAAGAGTATGAATTTGTTTGCCTATCTATGTATCAGGGTTAAGTGGAAGCAATTGTCTTTGCCATGTCTTCTCCCTTAAAGAAGGCGGTGTTAAGATACACATAAAAATTGTTGGTACTTTTCTTCTCAATTATCCGATGGATTGTCCTTTAGGAATTGTATCTTGTACAACTCTAGAATAGACAATCATGGTTTTTCTTAAGTTAGAACAGTGAAATCATGCAAGTGTTTGTAAGCTTTAGTCGATTTTTGATATGTGAATTGATATGGAGATGACATGTTTAGGAGGGAATAAGACAAGAACTTGTGAGTAGGCATTATAAATGGTCAATATCAACAAAAATTTGAGAGTAGGCGAGTGTTCGAATGTGTTTGGGTGCATTGGTAGAAATCTTTAACAATAGACAAGATTCAGATGCAAGATCAAAAATAATTGATGTAACTAAGTCGTGCTAAGTTTGAAGGTGTGTGAAGGTACTTAAACTTTGATAAGGAAGTCTGAAGATATGAAAATCTGCGAGTTTGTTGTATAATGATTCATTTTTGCTAACTTAAGTTATGGAAGATTGTAACTGCACCATAAATGTGCTTGGATGAACATGCATAAGGATAACTTGGGATGGCTATTATCAAGGCATTTGTCAGTTCAAGAGGCAATAGTGTGGTGATACAAGTGAGCTTAAAAAGTGGAGTACTACCTTTGATATTGGGAGCACTTTCTCAAAATTATAGGAAAGTGGTCGGTGAAGTGGCAATGAAGTGAGCATCTCTAAAGATCATGCTTTTCATGTTTTAAGTGAAGTTAGTGGTCAAAAAGGCATAACACTGCACTAACTTGGTAGAGTTAGTGGAAGAAGTGGTAACTCATTAGTAACTTGGTGATGTAGTGGAGAAAGTTTTTTTTTTTTGAGAATTTAGTGGAGAAAGTTGATAGGTTAACTTATTTGTTTTCTATGTTTTTGTAAGCTTAAATAAAGACATCTTTTGTAGCTCATTTGATAATATACTACATTTAATCATCTGGATAAAAAGAGTTGAAAGTTTTAAGAGAAAGTTATTTACGAGAGCGTTGAGTAGGGAGTTCTAGAGTGTTTACTGTAGAATGTTTCGAGGAGAAGGTAACTTGAGTCCTTTGCATTGTATTGTTTCTTTTGCGAATAGATCAATAAAAGGATAACTTTGTCATATCTCTCTATTGTTTGTTTTATTTGATTGAGTTGTACTAAACACTTGTGTGTTGAGAGTGAATAAAATACCAACACACGAGTAGCGTAAGGCATTTGAAAACAAACGAACTTGTTAGTCAGTGATATAACGAAGGAAGGCTGAGTTAGACTTTGGTTGACTTAAGCTTGACTATCATATGAGGATTTCGACAATCTTGTTACATTCCATGACATCCTATTGGGCCTAAACGACCTATGATTGTCTCCGATTTTGCAACTCTCTCTGCAAGATTGCTTGCACCAGCCATTATAAATGAAAAATATAAGAGCTCCTCACAAGTAGCAATACCAATTGTCACTAGAACTTCTTCGAGTGTAGCAAAACTGAATAAGATTGTTGAAATCCTCGTATAATAGTTAAATTTAAGTCTGCCAACTAACTCAGTCTTCTTTTATTATCCTGACTAATAAGTTCGTTTGTTTCGAACGTCTCATGTCACTTATATTGGTCACTCACTCTCATAACACAAGTGTTTAGCATAATTCAATAAAATGAATTGAATAAGAAAAATACAGTAAAACCAACCTTTTATTGATCTATTCATGAAAGAAACAAGAATTCAATTTACTTCCTCTTTGAAGCAATTTACAGTAAACACTCAAGAACTTCATCCTCAAAACTCTTGTAAAGAATTTTCTCTCAAAGATCTCAACTTTCTCTAAGCAGATGTTTGAGTGTACAAAAGATGCTTTTATATAAGCTTACATGAATTTAGGAACCAAGTAAATTAACTTACCCATTATTTTCACTAACCCATCAAGTTAACAAAGAGTTACCACTTCTTCCACTAACTCCACCAAGTTAGTGGGGAGTTATGTCTTTTAGACCACCAATTCCACTTAGAACACCAAAAACATGGTTTTGGAAGATGTTCACTTTGTTGTCACATCACTTGTCCACTTCCCCCAGAACTTTTAAAAAGTGCTTCCTCTTTTGAAGTTAATGTTCCACCTTTTAAGCTTACTTCTCTATGTTCATATTATATGTTGTCATATCATCGTCTTTGAAACCCATAAATGCCTTAATGAGCCTTTAATTAGCCATTTTCAGCCATCTTTATACATAGTCTATCTAAGCTGTCAAATTGTTCCATAACCTATGTTAGCAACAATATGAACCATTGCATAACAAACCTCGCAGATTTACATAGCTTTGGGTTTTCTCATTGAAATCAAGTACCTTCATGAACTTTTGAACTTAACACAACTTAGTTGAACTGACCATCTCTAGTCTCACATTTGGATCTTGTCTATTGTTGAAAATTTTTTCCAATGTGCACCAACACTCTTCTACCTTCAAGTTTTCATTGACATTGCTCACTTATCTTGTCTACTAATAAAGCTTTGCCTTATTCTCTCGTCAATATATGATTTTCATGTCAATTCATGTCAAACATCAGCCAAAACTTAAATGATTTCACCATTTAGATTTAGCTCTCTAACAGTTTCTTCTTGTTACCTTAGAATTAAAAGATCCATCTTGCATGCTACTCAGCGGACATGTGAGTTTTCGTAGTCTCCTGAGAGATATTCCATTAATTGAATTAGTTTTAATATTCAGGAGAAATCAGAAATCGGAAATCGAAGATTCCCTTATTTTTTAAAAAACCTTGCATTCTCAGGCCAAACGAAAAGAAGCATGGTTGATTGAGAAGTTGAGGAAATTTGACGTTCCAAAAGCCCCAGATGAGCCATATGATCCTGAAATCTTAACCGAGGAAGAAAAGCATTACCTTAAGCGTACCGGTGAAAAGAAGAAACATTATGTTCCAGTTGGGAGACGAGGAGTGTTTGGAGGTGTAGTCCTGAATATGCATCTCCATTGGAAAAGACATGAAACTGTGAAGGTTGTCTGCAAACCATGCAAGCCAGGACAAATTCATGAATATGCTGAAGAGCTTGCACAGCTTAGCAAAGGCATTGTGATTGACACAAAACCTAACAATACAATAATATTCTACAGGGGTAAGAACTATGTTCAGCCAGAAGTTATGTCCCCCCCAGATACTCTATCAAAAGCCAAGGTATGCTTGTATATCTGCTACATTGAGTGTGGTTTGTGTGTGTCTTATGCAAGGGCTCATGTTGATATGCGTACTCTGTTTGCCTTTTGATATTGGAAGTTATACTATTTTGCTTTATATACGTTCCATTAGACATAACTGACTGTGCAATTGAGTGTTCATATGATTCGTCAAATGATTGGCTATTCTTCAGGATTGTACAACCCCTTCAATAACATTTATCATATAATGCCGTTCATAGTTGCTCTTACAGGATCACTGACTTCAAGTTCTGCTGTTTGATTTGAACTTTTCAATCAAGACCATGATCCCTTGTTCATTTCAATTCGCATTTTATATCTTGTTTACTTGATTAAATCCTGTGGAAAAAGTGTTTCAAAATTTATGTTGTCCGTCATCTCATATATGATTAATAGCCGAGCCGAAACAAAAGACTTTAGATTGGACATAGATCCAATTTTTGGCTTAACTTAGGATATCTTGTTTACTTCACTGACTTCAAGGTCTGCTGTTTGATTTGAACTTTTCAATCACTTACGGAGACCATGGTCCCTTATTCATTTCAATTCACATTTCATATCATGCTTGCTTAATTACATCCTGTGGAAAAAGTGCTTCAAAATTTATACTGTCCATATATGATTATTAGGCTAACCCAAACAAAAGACTTTTTCTTCGTAGATTGGACATAGATCCAATTTTAGCTTAACTTGGGATATCTTGTTTACTTCAACCTCATAGCTGTGGTTGTTTGTTTCTCCACCTTTGTCTTATATCTATGAATTTTTCATGAGCTCTTCAACATCTTACTTTCTGTATAGGTTATAGGATCAAGTTTTCTGCTTCAACAAGTTTGGCAGCATGATTTTCTTATTTTTATTACACCATTTTTAACATGTGAAATTGCAGGCATTGGAGAAATACAAGTACCTACAGTCCCTTGAGCATACAAGCCATTTTATTGAAAAATTGGAGAAAGAGCTTGACGAGTATCACGAATATGTTTCTCGTTACAAGAAGGGATGTGAAGATAAATCACAGAGCATAGCTGGTACTTGATGCATGCTCAAGCATCTGACTGTTTAGCAATTGTGAAATGAATTGTGAAGAAGATATGAATTAAAATTTTATTAATTCCAAGAAATGGTGCTTTCACCTATCGGTGGATCAATTTAGGTATGATCAGATTTGTTTCTTGTTGAAATAGTTTGTGCATCAGTTGGCATTTAGCTTTTGAGCATTTTCTCTAACAATCATTGGCTTTGTTACCTTAGAATATCCAGTAAAAGTTACTCTTTTATAATTAGAAGGTCATATGTTCAAATTACGAAATTAACTTCTTTATAAAAATACAAAGATAAAGTTGCGTACATCGATGATTTTTCTCAGCCGTCAAATCCCAGGGCTCAATTCTGGACAGGCGGTGGAAACTGCCAAGCTGGAGTATGATAGGGGTAGAGGGAATTTCTGGTTGAGCGGTTAAATGCGTAGAGATTGAAAAGAACACTAACGGCGAAAGCACTTTGCTGGGCTGACACTGACACTGAAAGTGACTCACAAAACGGGGAGCTTTGTGCACGAGATATTTTGACTTTTATGACTGTTTATGAGTACTTGAGTCGATTAAGTTTGTTACAATTTAAATTTAATTATCTATTTAAAAAAACCATTATTTTGTATCAGTTATCCATTTATATTAAATTGTTTTTTGCATAGTAGCTCTCAATATGTCTATTCAAATTTAAATTTAAACAATATGATAATTTTATCAATAAAACAAATTTTAAGTTATAAAAAAAAGTAAGAGGGAAATTTCTTTTTAAAGTTATTAATTATTGAATTTATGTAAATTCGAATAAAATTTAACACATTATATTTTCTGTGTTATAAGAAAAAATAATTATTTTTAAATAAATGATTTTTTATGTTCAAAAAGCTATAATTATTAGGACAAGTAGTGCAAACTTTAGAAATTATTACGAATGATTGAAAATTTTATCCAGTTCAATTATAAAAATTTTGGACTGTTTAATTTTTCACTTTATTTTTAAGCTTTTTGGTTTAATTCACTTTAATAACTTTCGTTGTTAAAAATAATCAATTTATTAATTAATCAGTCAAATTTTGTAAATAATAAGTTTTTATAAATTATAATTAATTAATTAATTTTTATTTAATAATCTCTTTTTTAATTAAAATTCAAACTTTTCAATAGGTAAGGACAATTTTTTAATCATATTTTAAAATTTTTAATTTTATTTAATCTTTAATCAATTTTATGACGGTCTAATTTTAAACCTCTTACTTTACTTGTTTAATTTTCGGTCAAGTTTTGACAACATTGACTATTACTATAATTTTTAACAGTGAGAATTATATTTATATTATAGTTAAGGATACTTATTAATTTTTTAAAATTTCATACATTTTACAAATATAAATTAATTCTTAATTTTATATTGATAAGGTTAAATATATCTTATCTCTAGGAATTTATAAATTTTTATTTCAAACATCATTTTTTTAAATTACTATTTAGTAAGGTATTGTTTTCAAGAAAAAGGTATTATTCATATTAAATTGATTTTCTTTATTTTTTTATAACTCAAAATGATATAACATTAAATTTTTTATGATGTCGTTTTGAAAATGTAAATTAACAAAAAAAATGTGTTATCTGATATGGTAAATAAATACTATTAAGAGATAAATAATAATTGAAAATTAAAAAATCAAATGAGATATAATCTAATTTTTAATTAGATGAAACCGATAATGTCAAAAAAAAAGATGAAAACGATATTAATGGGCCTTGTGTCTTGGGCCTTGTGGCTTGGGCCTCTTTAAAATTGGATTACGTGTTACAGCCCAACCTCTTTTTCTCGTAATCTTATATAAATGAATGAACCTTAACCGAAACCCTAAGCAGCCGCGTAACAGTCATCTCTATCCCAAACTCCGGATTCCAGTCTACAAGCGTAAACCATGGTTAGAACTGCTTACCCTCTTTTTCTTTTAATATATGATGTGTTTGTGTACATGAGTTTTGTGTTTTGAATGACGGTGGCTGTGTACGGCGGTGTTCACAGGCGGATGTTGAGGTTGATGTCGCTGCAGCTGGAGCACAGCCAAAAAAGAGAACTTTCAAGAAGTTCAGTTTCAGGGGAGTTGATTTGGATGCTTTGCTTGATATGTCCACTGATGAGCTCGTCAAGCTTTTCAATGCTCGTGCTCGCAGAAGGTAATATTCGATTCTTTTTTTTGTCTTTGGGGGCTTTTTGTGTTTCTGTTAGGGTTTTACATAATTTTGTTCATTCAATGTTGTTGTTATAGGTTCCAAAGAGGTCTGAAGAGGAAGCCCATGGCCCTCATCAAGAAGCTTCGCCAAGCTGTAACTTCTCTTCAAACACTTTTTCTTACGTTTCCTTTTATTCTGATTGGAAATTTGTCAAAGAATTAGGAATGCGGAAGAGAGAAAGGGAAGAAATGTACTGATTGTGAATGTTACTTCGTGATTTCTTGCTAATTTCTTAGGTTCAGGAAGATGTTTCTGTTTTGTGCAGTCAAAATGGATTTGTTTAGCATTCTTAGTCTCTTGCTCATTGAGGATTGAAAAGTTCTAAAACCCTAGGATTACTTAACAAACTTGCAGAATTTTTCCTGATTATTTTCCAGATTAAGAATTGAATCGAAATTCGTATATGGCATTATCAGCATTCTCCTTATTGTTTCATCTATACGGTTAATTAAGGGCACGGACTTTTTGTTTCATTCCTTTTGTTGCTTAAGAAATCTTTTACAAGTAGGTAATGAGTACAACAATGTGTATCCAGATAATCGGTAAGAACGTAAACTGAAACGATTTGGACCTACAAAGATAGTTATTAAATTATCAGTGCCTATTTGGACCTACAAAGATAGTTATTAAATTATCAGTGCCTATAGAGCACCTTATTGCTAATGTCTAGTCGTCAACATATTTGTTAGTAACGTAATTTGTCGATGTTCTAGCCACGACCTACCTTGACCTTAAACTGCTTATTTGCTGTTGAATGGAAAACAATCTTCATACTCCTATGTGCGGATTAACTTGAGCATATATCGTTTGTCTGGTTGCTCAAGTGCTCTTTTTCTCGTTCTTATCTAGTGTATGACATTGTTTTTGAAGAAGAATGTTACACATTTACATTATGTTTCTATACAATATAATGCGGATTGAGGCCGGTTGAAATTTACCACATTCTTTCATAAATGTTTCAAGTTGTATGATATCTGAATAATGCAAGTGTTGTTGGTTGGAGCAGAAAAGGGAGGCACCACCTGGTGAGAAGCCAGAACCAGTCCGAACCCATCTTCGGAATATGATCATCGTACCTGAAATGATTGGGAGCATCATCGGGGTTTATAATGGTAGAACTTTCAATCAAGTTGAGATCAAGCCTGAGATGATTGGGCATTACCTGGCTGAGTTCTCCATTAGTTACAAACCTGTTAAGCATGGCAGACCTGGTGTTGGTGCTACTCACTCATCTAGGTTCATTCCTCTTAAGTGAAGAAGATGTTTTCTGCTTCTACTTGAATTTATCATGTTATATTCTGCTAAAAGATCGGTGATGTTTTTTGCTTACTGAAATTGCCAATTTTATTTAGTGCTTAATGTTATGGAATGCAAACCTTTTGGACTAAATTTTACTACTAATCAAATTTTGTTTTTCTAACCATATGTTACTATTTTAATCGATAATTAAAAAATGCAACCGGTTCGGATTATTTAACCGTAAAAACCTTTAATTTGTCAAATTTTTTGTTCGGTTTTGACTATTCAGTTCAGTTTATTTTAATAATGTTGTTAAAAATTAATAAATTTATTAATTAATTAGTTGATTTTTGTAAATAAATAAGTTTAGCTTGATTCTTTATTTTTTGATAAAATAACTTATAAATTTTATTATATAAGTTTTGTCAATTCAGTGAAATTAGAATTATTATATGAACTTATGAAGTCTAAATAAATATTTTGAATTATAAGTAAAACATTAAATATATTATTTCTAATTTACATGTTTATATAATTAATAATAAGCTTAGTTGCGGGGTGGGTAATGTTCACTTAGTCCGTGATCTCGACCTTTCTTACTTACACGATGTAGACAGTGCGACTCCTTCAGCACTTATGCGATGAATTAGAGAAGATCATGCGAGGATTTATTTGGGGATCGACGAAGGATTAGAGGAAAATACATTTGGTAAACTGGGAAATTGTGTGCAAGTCTAAAAAGACCGGTAGTCTGGTGCTTAAGCGTATCCGTTCGTTCAATGATGCCCTGCTATCCAAGTTAAGCTGGGCTTTACTCACTCAGCACTCTACTTTATGCGTACGTATCATTCGGGCGAAGTATTAAGGGTGAGCATTATTCGGGCCGGCCCGATTATCCGGCCCGGCTCGAATTAATTCGGGTAAAGAAATTACCTAATTCGGGTAATTCGGGCCGGCCCGGATATTACCCGAATTATTTTCGGGCCGGGACGGGTAACTCCGAAAAAATTCGGGCCGGCCCGATTACCCGAATTAGGTTTAAAAGAATTATAAAATAGGGTAATTAGGATAATTCGGGTAACTAGGGCCGGGATAATTCGGGTAAATCGGGCCGGGTAAATAGGTAATTCGGGTAAATCGGGCCGGGTAAGTTTGGGTAATTGAAAGTTTGGGTTCAGGCCGGGTAAGGGAAAAAAATTTCGGGTAATTCGGGCCCGGCCCGAACAGTGAAAATGGCCCGAATTACCCGAATGCTCACCCCTATAGCTTAGCAAGATAGCTCAATCCACTAATTGTCCGATGCTCCAAAAGAACTCTATATATGCATATAGGTATATTTTCCTATTTAATTTCTTCAATGTTTTCCATATTTGAAGTAGTAATGGCTTGTTTTGAACGTGCGAAGGCCCTACTTCGAGTACCTTGGTTTCAACTTCTTTGTATGAGAACTTGAAGAAAAATGTATCATCCTTTTTTTTACTAAAATATCCATCAAACCATATTGTTTCTAGTTGGTATATGCCTATAGTTCCATTAAAAGAAATTCTACTCTTTCATCAAGGAAGTAGCTAATCAAAGTTACACATCATTTCTGTGCTCCAGCCATCAAAATTTCAATAAGAGGATACACCATAGATTGCTCATCAATTTTTCTTAGAGCGAAGTAGTTGAATCTTTCATCAAGTATGTTGTCATTAGTCACTTGCACCCAGGTTGTCTTAATATTTGAAAAGCTAGGAATATCAAGTTATGGTTAAAGTAGAGATTGAAATGCAGGTTGGTTTGGAATAGCTGGTGTTTAAGAATAAGCAAGAGGTGGGAAACAATTTGAAGAGTCCATTAGTCCAACAGATAAGAGCAATATACAACAGATAAAAGTTATGTATATTAGAAGAAAGAGTCTCCAGTAGCAAAGGTAGAGAAGACATAATAAAGAAAACAAAGATGGAGACAAGGAGAGTGCGTGTAAGAAAAAGGAAAACTTCGAGGCATAAAATGAAAGAGAAAGAAAAATGTAGGTGTTATCTATGAGCAAACATGATTCAACAATGAAGGAAAAGGATTACAGGTTCTGTAAGTTAGAAAGTTTCATGCAGAACAGGTGATTATCATGCAAGAAAATGTGGAAACTCTATAGAGGAGAAGGAGAACATGGTTTCTTAGTGCTCATATCAAAACAATGATACTATGTCCTTGATATAGTTATACTTGATATCTATATGTTTGATTTAATATTGATATTTGAGCTCTATAATACTATCTGTTAATATATTTATTCATACACAAAATGATGTACATAAAACTACTAATTACTTCGGAATAAGGAGCCATCTCTAATTTTTGTTCTTCTTGTGGCATACATGAATAGTACGATTCTCACCTTTAGCAACTAACATCATAAAATGGTTTATTATCTTACATATAAAATTTTTCAACTATT
>JAOTIZ010000202.1:1634374-1670444 GCA_027123425.1 Erythroxylum panamense | reverse complement strand
GGCTAAAAAGATTCCATAGAATAACCCTATAGGTTATTATGCTCACGTTTTATGAATGGTTTCCGGATGTTGGGTTCCGAAAATGGGTTCAACATGTGTGGCATCAGAGTAAGAGGAAAAAATATTGATGATGGTTAAGGAGACTTCATTGCAGTACATTCATGTCATATGGTTTCAAGGCAAGAGTTGGGTTCCGGAATCAGCGCCCAACAGTTATGGCCATGACTTGCATTCTCATGACTTTTTTGTTCATCTACATGCATTTTCTTATCTTCTCTTACTCTAATCCTTCTCCTTCATATTCCATGGAGATAAATGAGTGTGAGTCCAAAAACAACAGTTCAAAGATTGTGTTTCCGACTTACTTTAGTTCTTTTGCTTCCAAATTGTATTTAAAATCATATAACAACTACAGTAAGTATCTTAAGCATTTTCATATCATTAATCACTAAGTGTAAAGGGTTAAATGTATCAACAATTAAGTACATATCATATAATTTTTTAGTCTCAGAAGTAGTTATTAAACAGTAGATGCACTTCACCTTACATGGCCCCTGGACAAATGGGTTCAATATAAATTTCTTCCACAAAACATAGTCCCTCACTAGAAGCATGATCTTAAGTGTAGGATATTTGATAAACGCTTAATAAAATATATTTCTAATCTCATATTAAATGCATTTGCTTGTTTATTTGAGAGTTTCTTATTTTTTTTAGTACCTATCATGTTTTACTATATTTTTATTTCTTATTTTGTTTTACGGATAAAATGGAGAGGAATTAGAATAAAATCAGAAAAAAAATAGAATAAAATTAGAACAAAAAATGAAAGAATTGAAGCTATTTTGGTGGTTGTTTGTGTAAGTCTACATACTCCTATGGGTGAACTTTTAAGTCTACACGACCAAGTGGGTGACCATATAGCTTTATAAGACCATGTTTCTTTGCAATATTTGCCTATTAATGCAATATTAAGGCATATAAGTGGCCATGTCCACTTTAAAAAAATCCTAAATTCAAGCTATAAATGGATAAAATGAAGAAAAAATAATACAAACTAAAAAAGGGTTTGTATAAGGCTCAAGGAGCTCTGAGAAAGATATATTGATGGCCAATAATGGTAAAGAGAACAAAGATCAAGCAACGAAACATATTTAGAGTGGATTTTCATCAATCTAAAGTGGATTTCATGAAAAAAAAAGGATCTCATCATGGTTCTTTTAGTTTTATTTTTTTCCCTTCAAACTTGATGTGATGATTATCAGCTAAACTTTTGTTGGTTATCGGATTAGATGAACACTAAAATTGACATTATAGTGATTTTATTTTAAATTAGTTCACTTTTTAGTTTCAATGAGATTCAATTTTTTGTTCTTAATTATTCTTGAATTAAAATTGCTATCATATTATTTTATGTATGATTTACATAAAATTAAGATTTAGAAATGCTTTTGTATTAATAGATATACCATGGTTGAAAGCAGTTGCATGCAAACCTAAAGATAGGTTGACATAAATCCTTTAGATTGGGTTCAAAACTAATAGTGAATTTCACAAATTGATTAATGCAATCTTAGAGGTTTTAACTAGAAAGAGGTTTAAGTTACTCAACTGATGACTAGTTATTAATAGTCTTGAAAAAGATATTAACATATGATAGGAATTTCCATGATACAATGAACTAAATATTAAATTGAATGGTGAAATCATGAATGCATGAAAAGTCCTAGGGGTTCAAAATCTATGCACCATTGTATTTCTTGATTGTTTCTTAGTTCTAATTAGTTAATTTTATTAATCTATTTTAGTTTACTATTTTAATTTTGCATTTTATTTATCTTAAACTCCATAATTTGTTAGGCTAGATAATAAAAAGATGGTAAGTACTAATAATTTTAGTCCTCATGGGATTGACTTGTACTTACCAGTATATTGTGCACTTGTGGTTTGAAAGATAAAATTACACATTAGTGACATTATTTCCATATCTATTTATCTTATGCATGTAAGCCTTTACCAGATTAGTAAAGCATAAAATCTTATTCGATTCTAGCTTTATATATCATAGCAAGTTCAAGAGACTTAGATTGTTTAGTCTCTTTTTTATTAATGACTTTCTCCTTATTTTATGAGAACATGATAAATTAGCAAGTGTCATAATGGCATCTTTACATACTTTAAGGGAGCTTTTTAGTTTTGCTATATTATGTTTTCATTTTGTTCTCATTATCTTGTTAGTTAGCTTTCAACCATATTTTGCAAGTAAAATATCCCCCCTTAGAAGATCTATTTCAAAGAGCGTCTCCCTTTAATATAGAAGATACAAAAAAGATTGAGTAATTGATGAAATAAGGCTCTTATTTTCATGGAGGTTACAATTAATTAAATTATTGCTAATCTTTATATATATTAGCCTTTACATATGTTCCTTTCTAAAAGTTTAATCAAATCAATAGAAAGGATGTTGAGATGTTTCTTATAGGCCAAAGGTTATAATAGGGGTTATAATGCCAACGAATTTTAAAAGGAAATCTGTAAACCAATTAAGGAAGGAGGATAAGGAATTACCCCACTAAATCTTAGCAATAAAGTCTTTATAGTGAAAAGATTATAGAGATTGTTGGAGAATAAAGATTCATTATGGGTTAAATGGATTCACACTTACTTTTAGCCTGTGGGAAATTATATCAAGGCTACATTTTCTTGGATCTTATCTCAAATGTTGAAGCTAAGTAAGATTTTTGAAGGAAATGTTAAGTGAAAAATGGATAATAGTGAAAAGGCTTCTACATACTTTTATAATTGAATTAAAGCAAGGCCTTTAATCCATGCTCAATTAATACCTATTATTTTGAATAGATTTCTAAGGAATTCCAAAGTGAAAGAATGGATCAGTTCTAGTCAATGGATAAACTTCCCTGTATAACTTGTATATATCATTTCGAGTTATGGTCCTAACCCTAAAAAGAATGACTTATATCTTTGGTTTGGACATTCATCTAAAAAGTTTAAAAATAAATCTTATAGAGAGATGCTTAGGACCAAAGGTGAAGTTTAAGCTTAGTATAATCTTATTTATAGTAAACACTTGTTACCTAAACTCTCCTTCTTTATGCAGTTATCTACTGGAAATAGAATAATCACTCTTGGCATATTGAGATTATGCTCCTTAAGCAAAGATGTCCTTGAATCACTGTTTCATCTCTTCTTCGAATTTAAATTCTTTGTTAATATCTAGAAATGCATTAAGGATTTATTCCATTGTAATAATTCTAGTCTCAATCATGCTAAGTTTATAAAATTGTTATATTTAGATATAAACATCTCTTAAGGAGACATAACAATGTTTGTGATACTATTTAGTTCGTGCCTTTATAAAATTTAAAAGAAAAAGGACTACCTAGTGTTTTTAAGGAATCGAAAGCTTTAAGAAATATATGTTAACTAAACTCATTCAATAGATTAAGGAGCAACTATTACTAAACAATGAAGGTAGTGGACCAATGGTTGTAAAGATGTAGTTGCTTCTTCATAGAGAATTAATTTACACTGGAGTAAAAGATGCTTTAAAGTATTGAATCCCTTTCTCAAGCTTTAGCCTAAGATTAGGAGTGGCAATGCAAAAAAGTTTATTTACTTATTTCTCAAAGGGAATTGTATTAGTGTAACATTAGTTGAAGAATATTTTTCTATATAGATGTTAGTTAGTTCTTATATAGCTGCAGAAGCTTATTAGATCAGCTTTGTACTCAGGACCATTACTTTTTTGTATTTTTATTTTCTAAATACTATTTTAACTTTTCAAAAAATATTGGGTTAGGCCTGCGTTATTTATGGCCTAAGTTCGACTTAAAACTTTTTATTTTAGCCTAAGGCCTAATTGGTTCTATAATATATGGCTCGAGCCCAAGCTTGATTAGCCTACCTAGGCTCAAAGCTCGAGCTCGAGCTCGAGCTCGAGCTTAACTGTTACACTATTTGAAGTTATAGGTAATAATAATATTAATTAAGTAAAATCCAAATTAGTAGTTATTAAAAATAAGAAGAAATAAGACGGAATCACTAAGGAGTATGATATGCATTTATAAATAAAAATGAAACAAAGCTTTAAGATTAGGATAATAAAAATATCAACTTCAAAACTATAAATGTAGATTTATTCACCCATTTAACTTCTTTAATTTTGCCTAAGTTATAGTTATTTATTGATACATTTACATATTTAAACTTTTCAAATTGAATAAAAATTAGGTACTGGATCTTGGGGTCATGTATAATATAGCTCAAAGTTAATAATTAAGAAATATACACATTAAAGGATGTGAAAAAATTAAGGAAGAAATATAAAAAGACAAACATAAGTTTTGTAAAATACAAGCATTTCAATTTTAAGCAAGACTTAAAACAAAAATGAAATTCTACTAAAACATCAACTATATTTTCACAACCATTCCAAAAAATGTTTTATATCTAAAGTTAGAACATTTTGGTTGAATTAATTATACTTTTATCCTTTTAGTTTAGTCTAGATGAATTTCATATGAGGTTAAAGATGTGTCATGTTAAAACAAGGTTATTTCATTATCAGTATAGTGTATGCAATTAGTGCGCTTATGACATAAAAAGGCTGAGAGACTACATAATTCCATTCAAATTTCATTTCATTCCATGCCTTTATAAAGGTCATATGTTATAAGGAGTGATAATTAAGGCAAAAACTAGATTAGCTTTTATGTAATAATATGGCTGATAGGGTATGCAACAACTATTTTACTTTAGTTATATATGATTCTAAAATATTTGGATATATAACTTCTAGTTCAAGCATACTTAGATTAAAAACATTCATTAAATTAATTTTAATTATTTCCACCTAGTTAGCCAATCATATGGACTTTAGATTATGCTAAAATAACTTAGATTGTAAAAGAAAATACCTCCTTTATTAATATGATTCTCATTGATATGACACACTAAAGACGGGATCATATATATGCAAGAACTTTCTTTTATACCTTTAAAAAAAGATTTATCAGGAGAAGTTTATATTCATCTTTTCACTATCGATTGGATCTCATGAAACTACTGTTTTGCTATAGATTTTGCTATGCATTTTGTGTAGACCTTGAACTAACCTACTATATGAAAAACTTAATCCAAATTTCCAACAACTAATAACATAGGGATTAAAGAAATTTCATATCTAAACCAAATAATAATAATAACATCTTTAACCTTAAGGTTCTCACCAAGCTTAGGTAGTACTTTCGCAAATAGACATGCAAGTCAAAACAATAGTTTTCACCATAAATTTGACACCCTAAAATAAGAAAAAGGGTTATCATCTTCTATGCCTTTCCAAATGTGATGTTCCATCTATTAAAAAAAATCTTATGGAAATTTATACAATCTACCTTCACTTAATTTAGTCATCATCATCATCATCATCGTACCCAGTCTGAAATCTTGCAGTTGAGCGGGGTCTGGGGAGGTCATATAGTACGCAGCCTTACACCTACATAGTAGAGAGACTATTTCCGGTAGACTCACATGCAGATGTGACATGCAAAGTACTGATGCAAGACACAGAAGAAATAAGGAAAAAAATACAAAACCAGCACGACAATGACTATCCTACGATTTAGGCGACCATCCTAGGAATCTTTCCCCGGAATGTGGTCGAACTCCCTATGAGATACGTATGTCGTTTACCCTTATCCTATCACACCAGACTTTCCTACTTCTAACAACTGCGTCAGTGAGGGCCAATTCCTACTTCACTTAATTTAGTCTTGTTAAAATAATTCCTACAATCACTTCTTATCTTCAAAGAGGTGGTTCCTTAAGTTTAAATTATTTCTTCACTTGATATATGAATAGGTAGTAAATTAAAACTCCCTATTATGTTGACTTATATTATTAAAGAATTAACTCCATCCATTAAAAATAATTATAAAAAAGATAATTATGAAACTAATTTGAGTTAAGAATACAAGATACAAATGAAAGAAGAGACTAATTTTACAAAAGATTCAAAGTGTTTAAATGCTTATAATACCAAAGTGCGTAAATTAATAGTATCATTTGACGATTTATAAAAGTTTTATTAAATTATAAATAAAAAATTTTAAAAGTAATTAATAGTTATCACTACCTAACTATTACAAAGCATAAAAATCAAAGGATCTAAATTTGTAATTAAAAGTAATAAATAGTATAAGAAACAAGTTAATAATAAACTTTACATCACTCGTTATCTTGGTCAATATTAACATAACAACAACGAAAACGACAACAACAAAATCTTAGTAGGAATCCTATTGAGAAGTGGGGTCTGGAGAGGTTCAAAAGCACGTAACCTTACCCCTAACTAGTAAGGAGGTTGTCTTTGATATAATAACAAAAAAAGTTATTAAAAATGGTTAAAATAAAAGAATAGCCAAATACAAGAATAAATAATTGCATAAATGAAAATATATAAAATAAAAGATAAAGATAAAAGTAAGTAAATAAATAAACAAACAAGAAATAAAACAATAATCAATTAAAAATACAAAATAAATATAATAACTAAAGGGGAAATGTTAAAAAGGGTATTTATGCTAAATCAAGGACACAATAATTGATGGAAAAGGTTTAAAAGACCTACGAAAAGAGAAGGAACTCTCTAGGAAAAAAGAATGACATCTCTATGTAAGGTCCTTCACATATATCTTAGTTTGCCAAGGTTTCCCATTTCTTTTTGGGTGTTGCTCTTCTGATCTTACAGTTCCTAAGTACAATCTTCATGCATCTATTAAGTCAAGAGGACTTCACTTCTATTCATTTTGATAACAATCAAATAATAATAATCTTAGAAATGTGTGAACTATTTTGATGGGTTTGTTACATGTGTAAATAAATATAAGTAACACTTAGGCAACAACAGTCGAATCATAAGACGAAGCACAACATAATACGCAACATAAGACAAAGTAAAATATAAGATGAGGTTGAAGCATAAGACGAAGCTCAGCAATATAAGACGAAGCACAGCAACATAAGACGAAGCAAAGCAGCGTAAGATGAAGTGGAATAATAAACAAAATGTAGTAACAAAAGAAACGTTATTCCAGACAATACAAAAGGAAGATATTCTAGAACGTTAGTCAGTTAATTAGTTGGAGTTAGTTACAAGACTCAACTAATAACTGTTTCTAGAAGATTCAAGAAGCAGTTATCAAGAAGACAGTTAGAGACTTAGGCTATAAATATTAGTTCTAGTCGAAAACTACATACAGATAGAGAATTACTCTTGAACATTTTGATATTAGCAAAAATCCTATATTCAAAGTGAAAAAGAAGTGAGCAAATACATCTGTAACGTGAAAGTTCAAAAATACTTTTCTTAGAGAGAGAAAGGAAGGCTAGAGCCCGGAGAGGTTAATATAGCTGATAAAGAATACTTTGTGAGAGAGACCTGAAGAGGCTCTACGTGTTGAAAGAATATTTGTAAAGTTGAAGAGTATAGTGAAGTCTCAGAAAAGCTCTGGGGATTGGACGTAGTCTAAGGTTTAGGATAAACCAGTATAAAATCGTAGCGTCTATTCTCTAACCCTTATCTTTTAATTTTCTTATGTTAGATGAGTAGATAATATTACCTACGATTGCATTGCTTATCAACTTTATCAAAGTGTTTTAGTAATCATTTAAATTTTGTAAAGAAATTCAAGAAGTCTCAAAAGATTAATATTTTCGAAAAGATTACACAATTCAACCCCCCTTCTTGTGTAGTTTACATATTATATCGGATTTCTATGTTAACAAGTGATTTATTTTAGTTGGTATCAAAGCGAGGTTTCCAAGAAACACTGTCGCAAAGTGAGGAAAAAGATCCATGGCCGAATCACATGTTTTTATAGCTGAAGGTGCCTCGGTTACAAGACCTCCTGCATTCGATGATGAGGATTATCATTATTGGAAGGACAGGATGCGGTTCTTCATAGAATCCACACATATTGATCTTTGGGATATCATCGAGAATGGTCCATATACACCAATATATGATGAAGGCAATATCGTCTCTCGTGACAGATGGTCAGCTGACCAGAAAGCTCGATTTCAGTTGAACTCAAAGGCCAAGTTCTTTCTGAGTTGTGCCCTAAGCAGAAGTAAATATGATAAGGTTCATAGATGCATATCTACAAAGGAGATGTGGAACACATTAGCCATTGCACATGAAGTTACAAATCAATTGAAAGAGTCCAAGATTAGTATTCTCGTTCATCAGTATGAGTTGTTCAAAATGAAAGATGAGGAATCTATTGATCATATGTTTGAACAACTTCAAACTATCGTTAACGGACTTAGAGCTCTTGGGAGAATCTATGATAATCAAGATCATGTTAGGAAGATTCTTAGAAGCCTACCTAAAAGATGGAGACCCAAGGTTACAGCAATACAAGAAGTTAAGGACTTAAGCAAACTGAAGCTAGATGAATTGCTTGGTTCACTGAAGATATATGAAGTAAAGCTTGATGCAAAAGGTAAACCTTGAAGAGATAAGTCTATGGCATTAAAGGCTAGTTAGAAGAATCAAAAGAACCATAAAAATAGAAGCACATCTTCAAAAGCATTAAAGATTGAAGAAATCAATAATAATGATACTGGTGAGTCTGATCAAGATTCAAGTGAAGATGATGATGAATCATCCTTCATTTCAAGAAAGATTAGAAGGATGTGGAAAAAGAAAACAAAAGGAAATAAAGATTTTTCTTTTAAGAAGAATAGCAAAGAAGAAGTCAAGAATGAGAAAATGTCTATCATCTGCTATGAGTGCCACAAACCAGGACATTACAAGTCTGAATGTCCATTGCTCAAAAGAAAACAGAAGAAAAGTAAAGAAAACAAAAAGAGTATAATGGCAACGTGGGAAGACTTGGATTCATCCTAATCTGATTCCGATTCAGTAGCATCAGAACAAGCAAATATATGCTTGGTAGCTGAAAAAGAATGTGATGATGAGGTAACTTCTAACCTTAATGATCTTCAAGAAGCATATTTAGAATTATTAGAAGATTCGCATGCTACACTAAAGAAATATAGAATTTTGAAAAAGAAATTTGTTGAAAGCTTGAAGAACATGGAAGTGTTAGAGAAAGAAAACGTCTGCCTTAAGAAACAAGTAGACGATATAAGAAAGAAAGTAACTGTAGATAGATTTGAAGAAATTAATCAAATGAAACAAAGGATTAATAGTCTTTCAACAGATTTATTATGATTGGAAATTTAGACATCCAAAGGATAAGAGTGGTTTAGGATTTATTAATAGTAATGTTCGTTATAATAAAAATTGTGTTTCTAGCAGAAAGAATAAGAAACAATACTCTTATTATTTGAGGAATAATTGTAAGTCTAACCCCAAAGGACCCAAAAAAATATGGGTACCTAAGAAAGATATAATATATACTGCAGATATCCCTTATTGGAAAAGGCAACCAGCACCAATAATACTTGGACAGTGGATGCTCGTAACGTATGACGGGAAGAAGGTCTATGCTCCTAGACATCCAAGATAAGAAAGGAGGAATAGTAACTTTTGGAGATAACCAGCAAGGCAAGATAATTAGAATCGGCAAAATTGGTAAAGATTTATTTGCATCTATTGATAATGTTTTGCTAGTTAAAGGATTAAAGCGTAATCTAATTAGTGTAAGTCAATTATGTGATTCTGGTTTTGAAGTATCCTTTAATCAAAATTCTTGTGTAGTAAAAAACAAGGACGGTTATGTATTCTTTACTGCCAAGAGACGAAATAATCTCTATAAGATTAATTTAGATGTTTTGAAAAGTCAATATATTTCATGTTTTATATCAACAAATGAAGAAAAACTGATTTGGCATAAAAAGCTAGGTCATGTTAGTTTTAAATATATTTCCAAGTTGATTAGACATGATTTGGTAAGAGGATTACTAAAAATAAGTTTTAATATAAATTTCTTTTATGAAAATTGTCAGAAAGGAAAACAAGTTAAACCATCTTTTTCTTCTAAAAATGTCGTAACTTCATCCAGACCTCTGGAGCTATTACGTATAGATTCATTTGGTCCAACTAGAACATTAAGTCTTGGTGGAAAGAAGTATGGTCTCGTAATTGTTGATGACTTCCCTAGATTTTGTTGGATATTGTTTTTATCATATAAAGATGAATCTCTTAGGTGCTTTAAAGTTCTTTCCAAAAAGTTACAAAATGAAAAAGGAATTTCTATTGCTGGAATTAAGAGTGATCATAGTGGAGAATTTGAAAATGAAAAATTCAGAATGTTTTGTGAAGAGAATAGAATTTTTCATAATTTCTCTGCTCCTAGAACCCCACAACAAAATGGAGTTGTAGAAAGAAACAACAGGATGATTCAAGAAATGGTAAGGACTATGCTATGTAAAATGAATCTTCCTAAATATTTATAAGCAGAAGCTGTGAATATAGCTTGCTATATTCAAAATAGAGTATTTCTACGACCTATGTTAAATAAAACTCCATATGAGTTATGGAAAGGAAGAAAGCCAAATATTTCTTACTTCCATCCTTTTGGATGCAAATGCACTATATTGAATACAAAGAAAAATTGGATAAATTTGATTCTAAGATCAATTCAGGAATTTTTCTAAGAAATTCGATGTCTTCTAAAGCTTATAGAGTTTATAATCTTGTTTCTAAATTTGTTGAAGAATCTATGCATGTTAGAATTGATGATGATTCTCATCCAAATAGAAGAGACGATTCTGATGATGAAACTCTATCTGATCCTTTAGTTGATAAACTAGACTTGTCACTTCTAGTTAATCCCCCTGATAAGATAGAAGTTATTCCTGAAAACTTTAGTCTTAAGAAAGACTGGAAGTATAAATCTTCTCATCCAGAAAATCTGATTATAGGCAAAACTTCAAAAGGAGTGAGAACTAGGTCTAAATTCAGAAGAGAGGTAAATGTAGCTTTTGTTTCTGAGTTAGAATCTAAGAAAATTAATGAATCTCTTCAAGATGAAGCTTGGATTTTAGCCATGCAAGAGGAGTTAAATCAATTTATAAGGAACAAAGTTTGGTCTTTAGTTTCTAGACCACCCAATAAGTCTATTATTGAAACCAAATGGGTATTCAAAAATAAACTAGATGAATTAAGAAGAGTAAACCGTAAAAGGCTATAATCAACAAAAAGGAATTGACTATAATGAAGCTTATGCTCCTGTAGCTAGACTAGAAGCTATTAGGATTTTACTTGCATATGTTGTTTGTCATGATATAAAACTATTTCAAATAGATGTGAAAAGTGCATTTTTGAATGGTTTTATAGATGAAGACGTTTATATAAAGCAACCCCCTGGTTTTGAAGATACTAATAAACCTAACTATATCTATAGACTTCATAAAGCTTTGTATAGATTAAAACAAGCACCTCGTGCTTGGTATGATCGTCTAAGTTTGTTTTTGAATAGAAATGACTTTATTAGAGGATAAGTAGATAAGATTCTATTTAGAAAATATATTAAAAATGATTTCATTATGGTACAAATATATGTAGATGATATTATTTTTTGTGCAACTTCTAAAAAGTTATGTTCCAATTTTGAAATTCTTATGAAAAGTGAATTTGAAACAAATATGATGGGTGAATTGAAATTCTTTCTTGGTTTACAAATTAAGTAAACCGAAGAAAAGATTTTTATTCATCAACAAAAATATATCAAAGAATTGTTAGTCAAATATAAAATGGAGAAGGTCAAACCTATGTCAACTCCTATGCATCCTTCAATCCTTTTATCTAAGGGCGAAGCAGGTAAGAAGGTTGATCAAATCCTTTTCAAAGGAATTATTGGTTCTTTACTTTATCTAACTGTAAGCAGACCTGATATTCTGTTTAGTGTTTATTTGTGTACAAGATTTCAAGCAGATCTTAAAGAATCTCATTATATTACTGTTAAAAAAATATTGAGATACTTGACAGGTTCTACTAATCTTTGTTTAATGTATAGCAAGGTAAAGATTTCAGGTTAATTGGCTACTATGATGCTGATTATACTGGAGATAGGATTAATAGAAAGAGTACAAGTGGAGAAGCTAAATACATGTCAGTTGCAAGTTGTTGTTCACAGACATTATGGGTTAAGTATTAGTTGGAAGATTATTCTACACAAGAAGATCAAATTCCAAACTTCTGTTACAACATAAGTGCTATCAATCTATCAAAGAATCCAATATAATACTCGAGGGCAAAGCATATTGAAGTTAGACATCATTTTATACGAGACTATGTACAGAGAGGAATCATCAGTTTACAATTTGTTGAGACGAATTAACAATGGGCGGAAATCTTCACTAAATCTTTGTGTGAAGATAGATTTAAGGAAATTAGACGAAACTTGAATATGGTAATGCTGAATAACCATTTGTCTGACACGTAATGACCCAGACAATTCGTACAAGAAGAAGATAAAAAGTCGTAAGTTTTCAAGTAAATAGTAACGATAAGTTATGAACGGTAACTTTTCAAGAGTATGCATAAGAAGGAAATCTTCTCAAGATTCTAAAATTCCTTTTACTCTAGAATTTTCTTGAAAAACTTTGAAACCGAATTGTTTAGTGCTCTCAACAAAGACGATTCAATACTCTATTCTAACTTCAAGTTCTTTTCGTTTCATATTCTTACTTCTAGATACTAACCTCGCTACGATAAGCGAAATATATTTGTGTGTTTAGTTTTTATTTGTTACAGATCAAAAATGGAGCAATCTCTTATCTACGGGAGACATGTTGATTTCACCTCTTTGAAGGAAAATAAGATGGACATTGAACCAAAAATTGAAGTTGTTGGCTGGAAAAATTTCTTCAACGTTCGTGAAAAGATCTATTTGAATGAGATATATGAGTTCTAGAAGAATGCAAAGGTGGTGGACAACACCTTAATATCAATGGTAAATGGGTTGTCGGTTATAATCACACAAGATTCTATCGAGAAGGTCATTGGGTGTCCTAGTATTGGGACAAAGCTGTTTAATAATACAAAATGGATTACTCAAGGTCATGTAAATAAAGCGCACATCAATCGACAACTATATGAAAATAGTGATCCAAGAGTCAAGAAGGCTTCAACCCTTGTTCCGAAGGCTAGGGTTCTACATTCACTGCTTCTCCACTGTGTTCTACTAAGAATAGGCTCGAAGAACGTTGTGACAATGAACGATGAACATTGTTTGTTTCACCTACTTAATCAACAACCCATTAATCTTCCATACTTGATTTTAAAGTACATGATGAAGTCAAAGGGAGATTCTAGCTTTTTACCTTACGGTATGCTGTTGATAAGATTCTTTAGAGAATCTAGAATCTTACTTGACAGAGGTAACAGGGTAAAGATGGATGTGAAGAGCATTATTAATGCCACCACTATTAACAGAATGGGAATAAAGTTTGAAGCTGAAGTGGATATAGGTTCTACACCGAAAGCAAGGTCTGAGGGGGAGCTTATAGTAAGACGGAGCAGGAGTCAACATATTACGTCTGAAAGAAAAACAAAACCTCGATCGATAGGAAGAACATCCGCAGAAGAAAAGACTAAAAAATCGTCTGATGTGCCAATAAAAGCTAAGACGATTCTACAGAAAGAGGAAAGCTGGGTTCAACAATCATCACAATAAGTGTCATTGAAGAGAAAGGCCGAAACACTTCAACAGAAAAATCCAAACAGTCAAAAAGGTCACCAAGATTATTGACCTTACGATAACAAGAACAGAGAGAAAGCTCTTATTCTTGATGGAGATTCTGAAAAGCAATAGAAATGATAATAGCCTACCAGATCAATTGTCTCTATTTTTCAAAGTCGATCAGCAAAATCATCTGGAGAGACAAAGATAAAAAGTAAGTTAGTATTTTAGAGGAAGAAGCCTTAACAACAACTTTCTTCCAAACCAGCAGAACAAAAAAAAAAAGATGAAGCTTAGTGTGAAAAAGGTTTCTTCATCTGATGTTCAACAGAAGGCTTAGACAGTTGAACACCAATTGGTACCTTACAATCCTTCTAAACCAATCAACAAAAAGGATTTGAAAATGAAGATTATAGAATAATCATTACCTGTTCGAAATAGAAGTTTAATTATTATCAGAGAACCTTCGAAGAAGACAGTCAAGGTACAAGTCAAACCTATAATGATTAACGATCAGACAATACATCTTCTCAGTCATGAAGAACGGAGACTATATGGTATTCTACAAAATGAGAAGGCAGAACCATATCCAATGAAGATTTCAAAAGATCGATATACAATCTATCTGATTACAAGCAGAACATCAATAAAGATTGTTCCAGATATACAACCAAGATGTTTAACCCCCATAAGGAACGAAGAAAAAGGGAAGAAGATGTTTCCTGAAGGGCATGAAGATGATTTTATAGAAGAACAGATTCAAGTGGCTGTGAAGAACGTAGATGATGCATGTATTGCAACTCAACCTGGAGGTATCTATGTACCACATCACATTTCAAGGGCATCAAGGAGTCAATTTGGAGTTTTTACCAAAGATAAAAATTTCAAGGTAGTTGGTACTGTGATAGAAGGACGGTACAGAAGTATCACGATTGAAGGTATCAATTTCAACTTAGAAACCTTTGTGCATTTAATCATGCATTTAAGACCCTTAGGTTTCATAACTTCAGTCAAAAATGTGTTACACCTTCTTGGATAACCAATTCTTAAACCACCTAGACCTGAAGATCTTGATCTCCCAGAAGGAAAACAAACCGTCGGACTACCCTTAATCAAAATCATAGAGTTAGACGTTTTACCTATAGAACCATCTATTGTTGAAACCTTCATCCACTTAGGCTCTGTTTGTTTTGAGGGTTAATAATGGAATGAGATGGAATGTAACACACTTCCATCATTTGTTTGAAGGTTTCATAATGGAATGGACTAGGGTAGAAGCGGAGGGTTTCATGTTACGTTCCATTCCATCTTAAACAATGAAAATAAAAAACCTCCGATTCGGGAGGTTTAGGATGAAACTTAAACTAATAAATACATACTACCTAATATACCTTTAATAATTCTCCTTAATATCAACTCTGACCAAATCATAATATTAATATATTAAACAGAATATAGTAATATTTAATATAATAAATTTTATTAACTAATTAATAATACTATTTTTATATTATTAATAATAAATTATATATATTTAATAATAAAATATAAAATTTTATATTTAAAATTTATTTATTTATTTTATTTATATAGAAATATCTAAAAACAATTAAATAATAATTTTTATATATTTTCTATTTTTCATTAATAAAAAATATATTAAAAAATTATTCTTGTTTGTATATATTTCTATATAAATGAAAATATAAATAAATTATTTTTAAATATAAATAAAAATTTGATATTATATAATTTATTAAATAATTAATAATAATAATTTAATATAATTAAGAATAAATTTTATATAATTACTAATAAAACAGTCTAAGAATTAGAAAAATCTGGCGTAATATGATAAGGGTAAACGACACCATTTAGATTTTAGAGCCCTCTTGTCTCATACTTACCACGCAGGAAGGCTGACCCATTTGTTTTTTATGTCTTTGCGAGTGGCAAGTTTTTGGTTAAGGCTTTCGGGCCATCGACTAGATTTTTTTCAGGTCAGGTGTAGTAGAAAAAGATTACCGCGATGTACGTCTAAAATTGTAGGATTGTCGTGTCCTCAGGGTCGCTCGGCGCTACAGACTCCTAACGCGACTAGCGACAAAAAGAGTCGGTCTTTACATAGTGTAAGGTACTAGTAAATAAGGACAACCTTCATGTATGTCCTTATGTATTTTATTGTAATTATTTTATTTAAATATTCTACATGTCAGTTTTTAGTTATTTATTCTGTTAATCTGCATCATTATTTTCTTGTCGCATCTGCATACAGGTCTACCGGAAACAACCTCTTTGCTATATAAGGATAAGGCTGCGTACTATCAGGCCTTCCTAGACCCCTCTTCACTGCGAGACTTCAGACTGGATGTGATGACGACGATGACAAATTACTAATAAAACAATAGAAGGATTTTAATTAAATATTTATTTTTAAAATTTTTCTTTAAATATTATTTAAAAATATAAATTTTTATTTAATATTTATATTATTTTAATTATTGTTTTATATTATAAAATTTATTATTATAAATCTATTTCTATATAAATCAAATAATTTTAAATATAATCAAATATAATATAATAATATTTAATATAATTAATATTTACTAATTTATTAAGTAATAAATAATAATATTTTTATATAATTAAGAATAAAATTTATATAATTACTAATAAAATAGTAAGAATTTTATTAACAAAAAAATAGAAAATTTATTAAAATATAAATATTATTATTATGTGTAACGAGTATAATTTGAGTAAAGTTAGGGCCTCTAGTATCAGTTTACTTACACGTGACCAATTCATTCGCTATAAACTACTAAAACATAAGTCACCAACACAACCTTTACCTAATCCAGACTTCCGAGACGTGGCATTCCCGGATTCTAGGATCCGACAGCTAAGTGATGAATGGAGCGAGTACGTAATTTATTTATACTTTCGCGCTTGGGACCGACCTCCTAAAAATAAAGTTGCGATGACCTGGCACATTTCGGTGATACGACGTGTAGTAATCACACAGACGCGTCACATCATTGTCGCCAACCCCCGAAAGTTACTACCTAAATTTTTTTATATCAATTAAATAATAAAGTACTAGATCGTGTAAAATTACCCTTTTGGCCCAATCCTTTTAAATTAATTAAATAACGAGAAAATGGAAACCAACTAATTCAGTTTCAAAATCATTATAAATATATAAAACAAATAAATAATTACTATTATTCGTAAAAATGTGTTTAATTTATAAATATTACGCATAATTATAAATTAATCAGATGGAATTTTTAAAATTCAAAAGTCCATATACCAAAACATTAAAAATAGAATAATTTATTACGAAATTTTAAAATAAAAAGTAATAAATCTATTTGTATCGAAAGATAAAGTAAACAAACGTTCTTTTTTAATTATTTAAAACTATTAATTTTTACTTTAATATATTATTAAAAAAAATTTACGTAGCATATAAGATTAGATTATCATTTTCATATTCACATCTAATCCCATATAAGATTAGATTATCATTTTCATCATCACATCTAATCCGAAACTCTGCAATAAAGAGAAGTTAGGAGAGGTCTGATAGTACACAACCTTATCTCTACATAGTAGAGAGACTGTTTCCGATAAACTCACATGTAAATGTGACAATAAAAAATATTAAAGAGTAAATAAGTAAAACTGACACGTTAAATTATTATAAAAATAGAATTACAATAAATAAATAATTAAATATAACCAAATGATATATTTAATAGTTTCCAGATCTACTAATACTTGGTAATTTTATTTTGGTTTAAATATATAAATAAAATATTAAAAATTTCAATAAAAATAATTATTATAAATGTAATTAAATAAAAAATTTATGAAAAAAGGAGAAAATGATTTATAACAGCAATAAGTTCGATTCATAAGTCAAATCTCATTAATTTTTTAAAATTAAATATATAAAATATCGTCTTCTTATTAATTAAACCCGAGTCTAATAAGTTTAGACTTATCCGAGACCTAACTTGTCTAGACATGATCCATAACGCCTAAATTTAAGCCAATGTATTAACCATTGTCGTCCCTAGAGATGATGCACATCTTCTCAATTTGCATGACTGATTGGCAAGCCCTATCACTTTCGGCAAAACCTTTTAAATGCCACCCGCCCCAAAGAAAGGGGATGCAATTATTAAAATTAGGCATCCCTTTTGGTCCAAACGTGTGTGCGTTCCTCTCTATCCCATGTGCTTTCAGCTTTATACGCCACCATTCTATCTATTGAATAAGATAAGATTGACATGATTAAGCTTACAAGCCTTATGTGCATTATATATATAACAACAATGTTCACATTTTGTGGATGGGAATCGATCTCAATCTATCTTAATTAAAAAATTTAATTAAAGATAATAAAAATTTAGAAATTAGTCTAGAGTTAATAAATTTTAAATCACGTGACTTAATTTTATTTAAATTATTTCAAATAGTATTGTCCCACGACAATTTTAAAAAATAATACTATTTCATAAAAAATGTTTTGACTCAATTTTTTAAATCTAAATCCGATCTAAATTTAAAATTAAGATGATTTATTTTATTAATTTTGGACCCAAACTTCAAATCTCTTACCGTCTCTATTGACAATAGGCTCGAACTTAGTAGAATATTTTTTTAATATATAAGCAGGATTTAATTAATTTTTTTATAAAATAAATTTATTATGAAAATAAGGGGTTCATCTATTAAATTGTTACATGTAAATATTTATACTGAAAAATATTATCTTATTTTGCAAAATTAGTATCTTAAATATGAATTATCAAACTATTGAATAATTATAAGTTGATGCAAATAATTATAAAATTTTTATCCAACAATATAATTTTATATATTTATATATACTAAATATATTAATTAATTTTTAAAAATTAATTTAAGACAGAATTTTTTAATATATGTGGTAGGATTAATCTTTTCAATGAATTAATAATATTTTATTTTAATAATATTTTAAAAAGTATTATTAAAAATGATACTTCGATTAAATTTTTATTTTTAATGATTTTTTTTAAATAATTAAAAAATTTGTTAATGAGATAAAAATTAATAATATTTTAATTATTAACTCCTTTAATAATATTTTTTTAATTTTCAATCGTGTGTTTAAAATATTAATTTCTCCTTCTAATTCATATTCCAAAAAGCTAAGTCAAAGAGAGGGGGCGACGCCGAGGTGTTAGGTAAAGGGTAGAAGTAAAGTAGGGGTAATATAGTCAAATCAGTAGGTCCAGGGAGTGGGGTCAACTACTTTAAGAGTCCAAACTCCAAACACCAAACCCAACTTCTCCTTCTATTCTATTTTCCGTTCCATTTAAAAGCAAAATTTAATTAGAGGACTGTTGATGACGTGGCAAGGACCGGTTTAATAATAATAAAAATAAAACCCAAATAAACTTTATTAATTTTATCACTTTTTAATTAATTTTAAATCATCAAAACTATACACACTTAATTATATTTTAAAATGATTGATTTTTATTTTATTTTATTTACAAATTACTTTTTTAATTTTTAAAAATTCAACACACTTAATATACAAGTCATCGTGCTTTACGGGAGTCTGAGGAAAATTATCGATATATGATACCGTGTTTTTATGTTTTTATAAAAAGATTGTTTCCACGATTCAGACATGAAATTTTTTAATCATAAAATTTTCTCTCTTTTTTAATTTTTAAAAATTCAATGTACTTAATATACAATACACCGTGTTTTGCGGGAGTCTGAGGAAAATTATCAATATACACTACCGTATTCAGAGTTGGCTCTCATTAAAGTAGTGGCTAGAATTAGAAAAGTCTTGCGTGATAGAACAAAGGTAAACGACACACTTTAGAGCCCTTGCGCCTCTCCTTACTGCACAAGGAGTTCAACTCAATTTCTTTTATACCTTTGCGGTTTTTTTTCAGGTATAGAGGAAAGACTTCCGTAATGGACGTATAAAATTGTAAGATTGTCGTATTCTCAGGACCACTCAGTGAAAACTTATAGCGCAACTAGCAACGAGAAAGCTGGTCTTTGCATGAGTATAAGGTAATAGCAAATTATGGTCACTATCAGGTATATATATATACTGCCAGTTTTTACGTACTTACTCTTTTAACCTGCATCATTATTATCTTGTCACATTTGCATGTGGGTCTATTCAAAATAATATCTCTACAATAAAAAAATAAAGCTGCATATTATCAAATATTCCTAAATCCTACTT
The DNA here is from genome assembly GCA_027123425.1 of Erythroxylum panamense. Classification (NCBI taxonomy): domain Eukaryota; kingdom Viridiplantae; phylum Streptophyta; class Magnoliopsida; order Malpighiales; family Erythroxylaceae; genus Erythroxylum; species Erythroxylum panamense. The sequence continues at coordinate 1,650,494 of JAOTIZ010000202.1, read as the reverse complement.
TACTGCGAGACTTTGAAGTATGATGATAATGATGAGGTTGTTTTTACGATTCGAACATCTGACCTTTTAATCATTAAGGTTTTCTCTCACTTTTTGAATTTTTAGAATAATAAAAATAATTAATTTAATATAAAGTTTATTTAATTTATTTTATATTATATATTTTTTTAATAACTAATATCTTGAATTGTAAGTAATTGATAGGAGTTTTTAAATTAATTTCAATTAAATGAGGCTCCACCCAAACCGAACCGAACCAAACCCGAAAACCCAAACCAGAAGCATCTCTCTCTTCTCTCGCGTGTTCTTTTAAGGAGACTGTCAAAAGGAAGCAACAAACAACTCCGAGAGAGAAAGAGAGAGTCCACTAGACGCGACCTCTCTCTTTAACGCGCACACACATTGTATATAGACACATACACGCCCATACGCACCCTCATAAATGCCTTTCCATCTGTCTTCCTTCTTGGGTATCGGTTGGTTCTTGTTTCTGTCGTTGAATTTCTCCAAATAATCAGCTTTTCTTTTCTGGGTTGAAGACACAAAACCAGAGCCTAGAGGGTTGTTTGAGTTGTTGTTCTGAGTCTTTCATTTATGGCCGCCGGAGTTGGATCATCACCGTCGCGGGGCACGCAGGAGGGGAGGATGCGAGGAGGGATAGTACTGGATATTCCTGTGAGTCAAACGGGTTCTTCGCCAAGAATACCGAAGAGGCTTCGAAAAAGATTACTAGAGGAGGAGGTTCACAAGACTCCAACTTCTGTCGAGGAAATTGAAGCTAAACTTCGAGATGCTCATATTCGTAGACAGGTTGGTTTTGATATTCTTACAAAAAGTTTGGTTCTTTGTTTTCTTTTGTTTGTTTGGTTCTCCATTTTGTTTTGTTTGATTCTTCTGGGAAGTGTTTGTACCTAACTTGGTTCTCGAGGAACGGTAAATTGTTCTTAGAAAAGGGGAAATTAATAATTTTTATGGCTATTCTTTGTGAACAGAGAAAGTGTTATCCTTCCCTGTTGACGGATAGTTAAGATTCTGAAGATTTATTTAGACGACTGTTCTTAGCAACCATTAAGTGTATATCTTTCCTTTTTTTTTTCCAAGACTAAAGAATTCTTAAGCTTTTGGATTCTGAGAATTTTTTCTTAGTGTTTCTAGTGAACGAAAATTGAAATTCTTTAAATATATCAATAATTTCTATTTTGTTCTGCTTCTTTTAGGTTGGTTGAGGCTTGCTTCGTGAATCTTTCTTTCCCCTTTTCCTTCAGCTTTACATTTCTTAGTTTTGAATTTTGATCTTTCGTGAATTTGGGTTATTCCCAAACAACGTGCTTTTGAAGGTTTAGGCTTTGTGTTAGGTACATGTTTCTGTTTGAAATTTTCTCATCTTTCTCTCATTGGTCTCTCTCTCTTTATGAGTTCTAACGTATAATAGAGGAACTAACTTCCAAAACTTTCAAGTTTTATAAGTATTACTTGTACTAGAATTTCTGATTCTCTATGTCCATTTACTGTTCTTCACCGTTAAGGTCTTGTTAAACTGAAACTCTTTAGTGATTTTTACCTTTTTTTTTTTTGGGTGATCACAGCAATTCCATGAAACACTTTCAAGCAAGGCAAGACCAAAGCCTAGGAGTCCCTCGCGTTCTTCATCTCAGGAGGAGGACCTTGGCCAACGTCTTGAAGCTAAGCTTCAAGCGGCGGAGCAGAAAAGGTATGGAAAAGGGTTCTTTAGTGGTTCCGAGTTACCCCAAAGTTGGCTTGCAGTAATGTATAAAAAGAAATATATTGCATACATGATGCCTAATATATTTTGTTTTTGCATGCTATTTCTGTGATATATACTCTGTGGACAGTGGTTAATTTGCTTCAGTAAGCCTTCTTTACTGATGGATTATGATGTGGCTTAAAGGGTTATGATTTGCACGTCGTTCCTTTGTCCTTTTTTTTATGTGCCCTACATGTACTGTCAGGACCACAGCCTTCGAAATGTCTCACTTTTCTGTTGTGCTTTGCTTTAAACTACTAATGTGTTGGTCATTTCTATTTTTCCTTGTCTACAATAAATACTAGCCGATTGAAGGAGCAACAGTTTTAATTTCTTTTGGCCTTCTTATCTCGGGTACAGAACTTGAGTTCACGTTGTCCATAAACTGCTTTACCACCGTGTTAATGGAGTGAAAATCATGTTTTAAAGAAAACTAGATGGGTTATAACTAACTGAATTGAGGAAATGTTAAAGATGAACAATGAGAAAATAGCCGTGGCTAATAATTCGTCAAATGATAATGGAAGGATACATGTTAATCTTCATTGACTTTTTTCTGTTATGATAGTTTAAATTTCTTCCCCCCAAAGTTACTCCATCTGTTGAATTTTGGATATTAGATTTTAATAGCGTACTTGTACCAAATGTTTCTACAAATTATTCTGATTTTTGTTGTCCCTAAAGCTTTAAGTTTAAACGAAATTCTGTTTTGGGCTCACAGATTGAACATGCTGGCCAAGGCTCAGATGCGCCTAACCAGATTGGATGAGTTGCGCCAGGCTGCAAAGAATGATGTAGAAATGCGCTGTCAGAGAGAAAAGGAGAAGCTTGGAACAAAAGTTGAATTACGAGTCCAGCAGGCAGAGGCTAATAGAATGCTTATGCTAAAGGCCCATAAACAAAGAAGAGCCATATTAAGGGAAAGGACATTGCAATCCATATCAAGAAGGATGGCTAAGGAGAGCAAGTATAAGGAACGAGTATGTGCATCAATCCACCAAAAACGGGTAGCTGCTGAGAAGAAGAGATTGGGGTTGCTTGAAGCAGAGAAGAAGAGAGCATGTGCAAGGATGTTGCAAGTTCGGCGGGTGGCTAAAACAGTCTCTCATCAACGTGAAGTAGAAAGAAACAGAATGAGGGACCAGTTGGAAAATCGACTGCAAAGGGTATGATTGCATATTTTAATTGATAATTCATTTAGCTTGATTTCTGATTCTAAATCGTTAGCCTTTTATATCTCTAACTGTCCCTATTCTGCATTTGTTCTGTGATCATTAGGCTAAGAGACAAAGAGCAGAATATCTAAGGCAGAGAGGAAGACAACACAATTCTGTTCATGTAAACTGGAACCGAATGAGCAAGCAGGCTGATATCCTTTCCAGGAAATTGGCGAGGTATCTTCAGGAAGTTTGATTGATGCCCGTTTTTATAGGCAGTTGCTTGTGGAAGTATAGGTTTAGTCCACTTTTTGTTGTAAAATATCTTTGGCATATTTCCGTTGAAGTAAGTTTTCCATCACAGTAAAAGCATGAGCTTGGCAAAACCTGTGTGTTTTTCTTTGGGATAAGATTTGCTTTTACTTTTGTGGATGCATAATGCAATACCTTTTAGAAATTTTGGTGGACTTGAGCAGTAAATTAACGTTGCATGTGAAATTCATACATTTGGGCTAATGATTTTTGTTCTTCTAGGTGCTGGAGGCAGTTCCATAAGTCAAGGCGAACCACCTTAGACCTAACAAAAGACTACGACTTGTTGAAAATTAATGAGAACTGTATCAAATCATTGCCCTTCGAACAGCTTGCAGGCTTGATTGAATCAACTTCTACCCTTCAGATTACAAAAGCACTGATGGATCGACTGGAGAGCCGGCTTATAGTTTCCAAGGCTATTGCTAGTGGCAACAATTCACCTGCCTTGAATAACATTGATCACCTTCTTAAAAGAGTTGTTACCCCAAAGAAGAGAGTCACTGCAAGAGCTTCTATGAGAAATAGAGAGGTAAAAAGGGCTGTCCCTAGTAGGGAGGCATCTAGGAGTCAAGCTAAGTTATCAAGGTATCCCGTCAGAGTTGTTCTTTGTGCCTATATGATATTGGGTCATCCAGATGCAGTTTTCAGTGGACAAGGGGAGCGTGAGATTGCACTGGCCAAGTCAGCAGGAGGACTTATTAGAGAATTTGAATTGTTGGTTAAGATTATCTTAGATGGACCAATGCAGAGTTCTGATGAGGAATCTTACCCCATGTTGGCGAAGCGCTGTACCTTCAGGTCTCAGCTTGCAGCATTTGATAAAGCGTGGTGCTCTTATTTGAATTGCTTTGTGGTGTGGAAGGTTAAAGATGCTCGATCATTGGAGGACGACTTGGTTAGAGCTGCTTGTCAGCTTGAGCTTTCCATGATCCAGAAGTGCAAAATGAGTCCCGGACGAGACCATGATGCTCTTACTCATGATATGAAGGCAATTCAGAAACAGGTCCAGCCTTCCCTATTAGTTCATTATTAAGGTTGACAGAAATTGTTTGAAACTTTGTATGGATTTATTGTTCAACTTCAGCAATGTGTCCTGCTGGTTTACCTTTTCTTTTCCATCATTTCCACATTTTCATTCGTTTAGTTTAAATAGGATGAGTGGGGACCTTTCTAGTTTGATGCTTATTTTGTACTTTATTTATATGCAGGTATCTGATGATCAAAAACTCTTGAGAGAAAAAGTTCAACATCTTAGTGGTGATGCAGGGATCGATCGAATGGAATGTGCTCTATCTGAAACACGATCCAAATACTTCCAGGCGAAGGAAAGTGGAAGTCCAGTTGGTTCACCAATTGCACATCTTTTACTTACAAGCACATCTAACTCCTCAACCAGCCCAACTGTTGTTGCTAGCTCTGGTGATAGAAGTGGCTCATTTGAGGGTGTTGAAAGGTCTAGTCGTGTAGCACGGTCCTTGTTCAGGGAAGATGAGACATCTTCATCTTCAAGTTCCAGAAGAGATTCAACTCTTCTATCGGGTTCTCTTCAAAAATCAATAACAGAGAACGAATATATAGTAAATGAGTTTGTCCATGAATGCAATGGATTTGTTGATAGATCTGTAAATGAGGAAGATCAAAACAGCTTCAAGGTCAGTACAAGTTTTTCTGTATTCTGGTCCTTTGTATCACACTCTGAAATTTCAATTATTTTCAATTCTCCCTACCTTCATGACTCATACTTGAGATTTTGTTACTGAATTGTGCTCTGAAGGAGGTTTTCAAGGATTAGAAATCTTCTTTGGGGTCTGAATCCTATTGTCTACTTTGTTGCATGCAGATAAAGATAAGAAAGACAATGGAGGAAGCATTTTGGGATGGCATCATGGAATCTCTCAAACAAGATGATCCCAATTATGATCGAATCATTCAACTTATGAGAGAGGTGAGGGATGGAATCTGTGAGATGGCTCCAGAAAGCTGGAAACAAGGGATTGTTGAAGCTATTGATCTAGACATCCTTAGTGAGGTAATAGCAGTGCAGTACTTGGTACTGGAGAATGAGTTGATTAATGTCTTTATAATGCTGACTTTCCTTTTTGGTCTTTTCCATAGGTGCTAGAATCAGGTAACTTGGATATTGAGTACCTTGCAAAGCTTCTGGAATTTGCTTTAGGTACTCTGCAAAAACTTTCTTCTCCTGTCCATGAGGATGAACTCAAAGCGAAGCACCAGAAATTACTGAAAGAGTTAACTGAGACTTGCCAAACCAGAGAAGAGGTCAAGCATTCACATGCCACTGCCATGCTCAAGGGTCTGCGATTTGTGTTGGAGCAGATTCAGGTGGTGCTAATGTGCACTTTTCTCTTGCTTCCCTTACAAACATTGCTCTAATGCTTTTCCTGCTATAGTTTTGCCTTTCCAAGTATATGCTGAATAATTTTTGATGTCAGGCTCTTAAGCAAGAGATAAGCAAAGCAAGGATAAGAATGATGGGGCCTTTGTTGAAAGGACCCGCTGGTTTGGATTACCTTAGAAGAGCTTTCGCCAACCGATATGGACATCACTCAGAGGCGTGCTCCTCTTTACCCCTGACAAGGAAATGGCTTTCATCCACGAGGCAATTTAAAGATCAGGAGTGGGATGAACACATTAATTCTCTTGGCCTTTTGATGAGCCATGGAACTTCATCCAAGGGGTCTCTTCCTTCCACCACACTTAGAACTGGTGGAGGCTTTTCTACCAAAATTTATGGAAATGGAAGTACTACTTTTGCTGCTTCAAATACCGCCACAGGTATGAACTTGGGTTTTGGGCTTTAACTGTATTCCATGAGTTTTGGACAATGAAGGATTAGAAATGTAGTAACTTGTTGAAAAAATTTACTAGTGCCAACTTCCCAAAAATTTCGAATCCTTTTGTTACCTTGTCAGATGCTTAATAGTAGACTGAATTTGTTTTATGATCTTGATCAGGGAATCATCTGCCAGAGCCCGAAAGCAAAGGTGAGAAGATTGATTTGTTGGTCAGGCTTGGATTGCTGAAGTTGGTTGTTGCGGTGTTTGGTTTATCGGAGGAAGATCTACCTGAAACTTTGTTGCTTAACCATCATCGATTGAGGGCTGTCCAGGCTGAGATTCAAAAAATCATTGTGATTTGCACTAGGTAAGTCTCCCTGCTATATATGTAGCAGCTCTTTAGCAGATGAATCATGTTCCATTAACATGGTAATCAATAAAATTTTGTAACCCGCAGCATCCTTGTTTGTCGCCAAACTTTTCTTATGGAGCGAGCAGTAGCCAACGATGCAGAAGTAGAAACCATCGTATCGAAGTGTGCCAAGCAATTATTTGAAGTTTTAGACTTTAACAACGGTGCTGGCATTGAGGAAATTGTAGGTGTTATCAGTGAGTTCTTCCTGGATGTTAACAAGGAAGCCGAAGCCCAGAAGCTTCAATCAAGGAAGTTATTCATGGCTAGGATGTTAGCCAAGAGTTTACAGGCCGGGGACCCTGTTTTTGAAAAGGTATCCCGTGCCGTCTATTTGGCTGCCAGAGGAGTTGTGCTAGGGGGCAGTGGCGAACGGGGAAGAAAGTTGACAGAAACAGCTCTTAGACAGGCCGGTGCTGCGGTACTGACCGAAAGGGTAGTAGAAGCTGCTGAAGTATTGATAATGGTTGCCAGAGTGACTGTTCAGGTTCATGGGCAATGGTACATAAGTCTCACTGATGACTTATAGATGGATTTGTGTATGGATATGAATGATAGGGAGAAGTAATGTGTTCTTGTACATATATTCAGTTGTTTGTTAATGTAAGTATTCAACAGCAGTACAGATTTGTAAGTGGAGATTAATATTTGGCTGTATTGTGCACAATTCTTTGTAGTAGTGGAATAATTTGTAAATGTTGTTTTAGGCAAATCTAAGTACTGCAGACTTGTTGCTATGTAATAAAATTTGATTTATTATGATTAGAACTAACTGTAATATTATACTTTTTCTTATTTTTACTTGACTAATTTATCTTTGTTAAAAGATTGAATCTTTATCTACCATCTTATGTTTCCAATGCCTTGAGAAAAAAAACGGAGCAAAAATTAGCAGATGATACTGATAAGCATTAAGAAGTTGCAAGAACCACAGTTCTTGATTCAACCAAAGACCAGACAGAGGTCATACAACTAGCCTTGATTCTTAGAAACAAAACACATTTCAGATCAAAACTGAGACTTTTTTTCATTATCATGATTATAGGATCCCAATGGCAATTCTCAATTCTCCAAGAGTAAATTTCACAACTTATCTTCGCATTATACTACAATATACAAGCCATTATTTAATAACCACAACATAACAACTACAACGTTTTATACATGTTTAAGAAACCACACCATAGATACGGAGAAATTAATCTTCTAATAATCTGTTTAATTGATGTGAAACTCCCCACTTGCCTGAGCCTCCTTGACTCTTTTCTCATAATCATCCTCTTCATCTTCTTCCCCGGCCTCAGCTTCATCTTCTTCCTTTCCATCATCATCTTCCCCTCCCCAACCAAACCCTCCAATAGATCTGGATACTGGGGGAGGAACTTTGGCCTCTTCCACAATTTTCATGATTTCTTCAACGCTTTGAAGGGAAAAGGTAGGATTTTCTTTCCTGTAGTATGCTGCTTGAGCTACCTCTGTCAGTTCCCTAGGCAAGTTCTTCAAAAACCATGGATGACTTTTGATTTCCTTGATTGCGATCCTCTGTAAAACCACGTGGCTACTCAATTATAAAGTTTCCCTTGATAAATGCAATATTATGCCACATCAGATACAATTTTGGGCTTTGCTAATGCTTGAGCCCTTGCTCGCACAATGATTAGATACAGTGAAAGTACACATGGTATCTATCTGTTTTTTACAGAGGTGTAAACAAACATACACATGCGTGTAAAGAGATAACTGAAACCAAAAAAAAAACTCCCTTGGTATTGAGAAAGACATACACATAGCAGATTAAGTATAGCAGATTAAGTTAAGGTAGCAGAATGACCACGCAGGACAGAAAATTATATGAAAAAACCATTTTGCTGACAATATAACCAAATAAAACTAACAAATGCTCAGAACAACTATCAAATTCAACTAGCGACAGATTAATCTTCTTTGTGTCCACAAGTAAATAACTCCCTATTGTCCATAGAAGAAGCCTGCCACACATACCTTGAATGGGTTGGCCACAAATATGCGAGACAGCAGTTGTTTACAATCTTGAGATATGTGCACATAATCAGGGATCTTGTATTGAACACCCATTATTCTCTATGGAATAATAGAATCATATCAGACACATTTGTTAAAAACACCTACAAACACAAGTGATCAAGAAAAATTTCTCATACGTTAATTGTTTTCCTGAAATTCTTTGGGTCATCTTGGTCTTCGAATGGGTATGCCCCAACAAGCATAACATACAGAGTCACTCCACAAGACCATACATCTGCCAACTGAAAAAACAAAAGGGATTGAACGAAGTATGTGGAAGAAACATTCAATCAGCAGCTAAGTGTACTTTCTCGTGACTTATCTTAAAAATTATGACTTATCTTTATATTCATCTCATAGCATCAAAATAATTTGCTTATCAAAAGTCCTCTATAAAGGAGCAAAATTTAAAGATATGTTAACCGTTAGCATGTGCCACATAATAATTAGATAGTATCCAAAAGGAGCAAATTTCAAATGGGAAAATGTTGAACAACATAAGAATTTAAGTTACCTTGCCATCGTATTCTCTCCGAGAAAGAACCTCTGGAGCAATATATGCTGGAGTTCCAACAGTGGATTTGGGTCTTGAATGGAGCAAAGATGACTGCACAAAGAAAACAAATATGATTGAAAAAAAATCCAAGAAATAATGGCAGAAATCAAGATAAAGTGACAGTACAAATACTGATTTTTTTCTCAGTTATACCTTTGAATATCCAAAATCACAGATCTTTAGGCGTGGTGCTGGGCTACCATCCAACAGTGTATTTTCCAGTTTCAAATCTCTATGACATATTTGCTGTAAATAATTGGAAAACAAGCAGCAACAATTGAACATAACATATTCTTGAACAATTCAGAACCTAAAAGACATTTGACAAGCTTAAGGTGTTATTACCATGGAGTGACAATAACTGACTCCTGAAATAAGCTGTTGGAAAAAGAACCTTGCCTGGAAAATGTTGGAAAAGGAAGATTAAGCATAACAAGTAAGAAAGATTACTAGAGTGTTGCTATCCGTCTCCAAATAATTGGGGTCTGAAATTTTTCACAACAAGAAAGACAGTAAACCTCATCTTCACTAAATCTTCCAGCATTACAGATTCTCTCAAACAGCTCTCCACCTGCAGCATATTCCATCACAATGGCAAGATGAGTTGGGGTCAAAACTACCTGCAAGATACACACACAACAACCATTACAAAACATGGGCATAAAAGTGAATCCTGTCCTGGTCTGATCAACAAAGGCACGAAAAGTAGAAAGAAGGGCATAATCCACTGTAAAAACCGGACTATCTAACCAAGGAGTCTAAGAAATTAACCTCCTTGAAGCGAATGATGTTGGGATGGCGAAGTGATCTGTGGTTTATGATCTCCCTAGCAACATTCTCATCAATCTAAAAACAAACCCACCAAACAAAACCATCATATACTTGTAAGTATACATTTTTCTACAGCAATCTTTATTAACTATGCATATATCTAGGGAAAAGAAAAAGCAAAGGAGAAAGCTTGCACCTTCTGACCACGATCTATATACTTCATAGCAACAAGCTCTTTTGTCTCCTTGTTCCTCATCAGCCTCGCTATCCCAAAATTCCCAGATCCTATGTCTTTAACCAGCTCGTACTTCTCCATTATTTTTCTTATAAAATCTATTTGTGGAGCTATACAGAAATCAGAAAACCCAGACAGAAAAAAAAACCCTAATTTGACCCAATTGAACACTAAAAAAATTACCAATAATTTCAGCTTCAGTTCACCTGTTCTCAATTCTCAAAAAGCCGAACCCCACAGGCCACAACTCTGCAAAAAAACACAGGGGACGATGCAGAGAGTTTCAGAAACGGAAACCTGGAATCTTGAGAGAAAAGGAGAAGAAGGTATATGAGAAAGGTTGTAATAGTGGAGGTGAGAAAGATTTGAAGCGAAGCAAAGAATCAAATTGCCACCAATGAGTGATATATTTTTCCTTTAATAGATGAAATTTTTATATAATACACATATTTATTTATTTATTTATTACTTATTTTATATTTTATTATTATTCTTATTATTTAATTTATTACTTATTTTATATTTTATGATTATCAATAATAATAATAATAATAATAATAATAATAATAATAAATTGATTATTATTATGTTATTTTTATCTTATTATTTGATTTATTACTTATTTTATATTTTATTATTATCATTAATAATAATAATAATTTATATTATTATGTTTAAGATTATTAGTATTATTTTTATTTTATACATACTTCTTTTATTTATTTATTTATTTATTATTAGTTTTTTTCCGTAATATTCTTTTTATTAATTAGGTGTAAGATTACGTATTATTGAAATTTTCAAAATTACCAATCTTAGTAAGATTTCTATTAGATATTGTTGTATATTTTATTCATTAATTATTTATTTTATGTATTTTATTTTTATTTATTTATTTTTACTCTTATTCTCTTTACACGGGTCATTTAAAGAATAAAATTATAATAAAGTTTAACATATATAATTATATACCATTTACCCTTTTATTTATATTTCTATTAACTTATTATTAATATTTAATTCAATTAAAATATACTTTTTGTAAAAAAAATTTATAATTTATTTATTTAAAATTAAATAATTTAAAATACAATTACTCATTTTTATCGTAAGGATGATGTAATTGATAACTATTTAAGTGAAAATGTGAACAAAAAAGGTCAATGGAATTGGGCCTGGGCTGGGATTGGGCCCAATATGTGTGAATTGGGTCGGTCGGATTAATTTCCCTTCGTTTCGGCTCGTGTTGATTTGTTAATGAAACGTTTCAGTTTTATATCCAAGTCAAGCCTGCAAATCTAGAAGACGAGCTCCAGATTGTCTCCTTCCCTTTGCTTTGCTTTGCTTTTCCTTTTGTGAAGAAGCAGACTAATTCAGTGCTAGCCGAGGCAGGAGAAAGAGAGACCCTCAGATCCGACGAATTTTCCGACGATCAACATGTTTTCCGTCGCTCGCCGATCTCTCCCCTTCTGTGCTGCTTTCATTTTCCTCTTCCTCTCTCCCGTACTCGCCTCCGAGTCTGATCACAAGGTAAAGTTTCGTCCCATACTCTTTAGTCTTGGTTACTACTAGATCTCTTTCTTACTTTCGTTTCATTCAGATCTGTGTATCTTCTCAGTTATTGCATTGTTGGAATTGATAATTACGTCGTTTCTCAGTTTATGTCTTATTTTTGATTGAGTAGTGGGGATTAGGTTTAGATCTCCGGTGGAGCTTTGCCTCTTTTTTTTTTCTTCCCTTCTCTTCGTTCTTAACAGTGTACATGTTGTTTTCAAAGTTAGGGCTTTAATTTCTGTTATTAATTCATGCAAATTGCTTATCTGGCAGTTTGTGCGCCTACGATTTTCTGTTCACGTGAACCATGAAACGTAACATAATTTGCGCTTGGAAAGAATTAGAGTTACCTTTTTGGGAGGATGTAGTAGGTTTATGTTCTTTATCTCCCAGAGCTAGATCTGATTATCAGCGAATAGATGTCAGATGTATCAGCTTTTGTTTGTCATGTATCTCTCATTTTCCTGTCAGAGAACAACTGCTCTATAACTTTTCAAAAGCATTTGATTTTAATGTATTCACGTATAGAAATCAGGAGCATTGTTCCAATGGCATGAAAGTCAACTGCATTAGTGTGTGTCTTTGTGAGAAATTAGTTTCGTAAGTGGCAACTTCATGCATTTGAGTATGGGACTTAAGTGTTTGTGTCAATGAAAATCAGTTCACGGATTGCTGTAAGGAAACAAAAAGTATTGAATCATCCATTGACTCCTAGTTCTTGCATTTAGACCAGCCTAAAGGTAGTTTAAACTTTTATGAAAGCTGGTGTGCGTTTTAGTGGATCAGAAAAGCCCCTTTTCTCATTTCATTTTCTTTGCTGCAGTGTTTACAAGATGGTCAAACATAGTGCAATTAGACTGTGTTTCAGAGTATTCGGTTCCTCCTTTGACTAACATCTTTTGATCTTAGGCACATTGTATAGTTCTTTTAGAAGTTGTTAATGACAGTAAAACTGGCTTGTAAATTATGTGATGCTGCAAACTCATGTTAAACGGACTGCATGTGCTTTATGCAATTCTATGGTAGTTGCCTGACAGAGTCTTGTACGTCTGTTGGATTGTTTAATTCAGATGAAATCTAAAGCAATCTTGAGCTATAAGAAAAGCATTTCAAATGGAACCATTCCTTTAAAACCTGATAAAAGAATTAGGCTGGAAATTCTATTGACGTATTCAGCGGCACTTGGTGCTCTTCCTATCAGTTAAAGTTCACCCTTACTGTATGAGCAGTTTTCTTTACAATCTTTCTTCTTTCAGTTAAGTTGAGAAAGGTTCATGTGTTGACAAAGTGAATATTGTTGTTATTTTGTTAAAAGTTAGCTGTACTTTTGCTTATTAATACTCTATTTTATTGCTTTCTTTTCCAGTATCATCCAGATGACAAAGTTACCCTATGGGTTAACAAGGTTGGTCCTTACAACAATCCACAAGAAACATACAACTACTACAGCCTTCCGTTTTGCCACCCAAATGGCAATGCTGCACACAAGTGGGGTGGTCTTGGTGAGGTCCTTGGTGGAAATGAGCTTATTGATAGTCAGATTAATATAAACTTCCAGAGTATGTACTTTTGTCCTATTTTTAGCTTCCTTGTATTTTCAGACAGCTGTTACTCATCTGGTCTTCTGGAATTTTCTCTTTACTTGATTTGTCATTCTTCTTCAGAGAATGTGGATAGAGCTACCATTTGTCAGCTTGAACTTGATGAAGCCAAGGTCAAACATTTTAAGGATGCGATTGAAAACAACTATTGGTTTGAATTCTTCATGGGTATGTCATGTTTTGAATTTTCAATTGTTTTCCAGAGGGTAATGTGGACAAATAGTATTCTGTTATTGGATTTTTTGGTAAATGAGGTGATGGAATTGGAAGTCCAGGTTTTATATTGAATCTTGGTAGGCTACAGATCAACCCCTTGGAAGCAAACAATGATGCAGCTAATGTAGTCATTGTTTAAATATGAACCATAAATGATAGCTATTCTGTAGATGATGAGGTTGAGAATAATGGAAATACTTTTAGATCTTTCAGTATAGAGTTCCTCAGATGCATTTCATAAACTCTATTAAACTACTTATATGTTGCTAACAGATGTGGCATTGTGTATTAATTTACTAATACATTGATCCTATGAAATTATGCTATTCAATCAAATTGCAGATCTTTGTTTATCAAATTGCAGATCTTTGTTTTACTGTTACATGGAAGTTACTTAGCGTAGTTAAGCTGTTAACATTTTCTTTTCCTTTAATGGTTCTTTACCCAATAACCCACACCACCAACTCCCAACCCCCAAAATTTTTTGAACTGCACTAATCTTGCCTTGTTCTTTGATGAGGTGCTGACAAATTTTTTCCTTTGGTTTTCATTTCATGCTTCATGTGTTGCTTCCTGGATACAAATTCAGATGACCTGCCATTGTGGGGTACGTTTTTGCCATTCTGTCTTAACATATGCAAGTTTAGGTTCATTCTTAAACATTTTTTATCAATGATATTTTAGGTTTTGTTGGTGAGTTGCATCGTGATAAGAACAGTGATAGCGGCAAGCATGTGATCTACACACATAAGAGTATAACTGTTAGATATAATAAGGATCAGGTTTGTGGTTCACTGGTGTCACTTGTTATATTGAATGGTGTTTACCTTCATTGACAATATAACAAATCTCTTTTCTTGCAGATTATTCATGTCAATCTTTCCCAGGAGAGTCCAAAGCCCTTAGAACCTGCTAGAGTAGTGGACATGACTTATTCTGTGAAGTGGATTCCCACAAATATCACTTTTGCCCGACGCTTTGATGTCTATCTGGATTACCCCTTTTTTGAGCACCAGGTAAAATTTATGGCTGGTTGAATTCCTTCTGATTGTTGTAGTCTGCTTTATTTCACTTTTCTAGATCCGTAGAACCATCTTTACTTTGTTTTTTCACTACCATTAAGTTCCTTCCGCATTCAAATTTAGTTGTAATGCATCTCTCAACATGCAGATACACTGGTTCTCAATTTTCAATTCATTCATGATGGTCATCTTTCTCACTGGCTTGGTGTCCATGATATTGATGAGAACTCTTAGAAATGACTATGCAAAGTATGCTCGAGAGGATGATGATCTAGAATCTCTGGTAACACCTTTCTTGAGTTATGAATCTCATAAATTTGTGGCACTTATATGATGGTTTATAACTTGATTTTTTGTATATCCTCTTAGTTCTAGAGCAATCTGTACCGGATCTTAGTTGATATTGATATCCTTCTTCCTTCTTTAATTCCTGGTTCCTTAAAAAGGACTTCTAACTGTATCTGATTGTGTTGGCCATTGTTGTTTCAGGAAAGAGATGTTAGTGAGGAATCTGGTTGGAAACTTGTTCACGGTGATGTTTTTCGCCCTCCCAGCAGTTTAGTTATTTTGTCAGCTGTTGTTGGGACAGGTGCACAGCTGGCATTGCTTGTTCTTCTTGTCATCTTATTGGCCATTGTTGGAACGTTGTATGTTGGGTAAGTTAATATAGAACTCCCCCCCTCTCTCTCTGTGGCATGCAAACACATATGCTTTCGAATAACCATGTATTCATTGTTTGCATAATCATTTATCTCTGGTGGTTGGTTAATTGTGTGGTTTTTATATTTGATCTTGCTTTCCCCTTTGGATAAATTTGGCACTGATATTGGTGTTTGTTTTTGAAATGTTCAATGTCACTTACGTGGTGCAGGAGAGGAGCAATTGTTACAACTTTTATCGTATGTTATGCACTCACATCATTTGTTTCTGGTTATGTAAGCGGAGGAATGTATTCGCGCAATGGGGGTATACTTCTTTATTCATTGTCTGGTTGATCGTTCTTGTGTATAATTATTCTTATTCTATTGGACTATATTCTTTGTTTACAGGGAAAGGCTGGATAAAGTCAATGATCCTCACAGCTTCTCTGTTCCCCTTTATGTGCTTTGGGATTGGATTCATCTTGAACACTATTGCTATATTTTACGGATCCCTTGCCGCCATTCCTTTTGGCACCATGGTGGTGGTTTTCGTAATTTGGGCTTTTATTTCTTTCCCTTTGGCACTTCTTGGTACGGTGGTTGGAAGAAATTGGAGTGGTGCTCCAAACAATCCGTGCCGTGTGAAAACAATTCCTCGCCCAATCCCAGAGAAGAAATGGTACCTCACACCATCTGTAGTCTCTATGATGGGTGGACTACTACCATTTGGAAGTATTTTCATTGAGATGTACTTCGTCTTCACATCCTTCTGGAATTACAAGGTGAGCTTTACAGTTTTTTTTTCATTTTATTGTGAAAATGATGTTCACAACCTTTGCATTGACTATTTCTTAATTTATTCACTTTAAAGTTGATTAAATTTTAGGCTATAGATACCGTCTTCTATGCAAGGGCTTAAAGATTTAATATAAGATGCACGCCAGAAGCTTTTTCTGCATCTTGCTAGTTATACTGGAAAATCATTTTGAGGAACATGTTTCCATGTTACAATAATATCACAGACTACAGAAGAT
>JAOTIZ010000202.1:1583936-1596735 GCA_027123425.1 Erythroxylum panamense | reverse complement strand
TCTTAATAATTAAATTTAATTACATTTAATAATAATTATTATATTTAATTTGATTACACAAATTAGATAAAATTATTAAGCAGAATTAAAGTATCCATAATTTTTATTAAAATTAATATATTAAATAATATATATTTAGTTAATAGTAAATCATATTATAAAAAATAGAAACAAAATGTTATTATTAAGCTTTAATTCGATTTGAAACTCGAAAAAATGACTTAAATTTTATTTAATTGATCGAATTAAAAAGAATTAAATACATTAACTTAGGATCGAGCCCAAACTGGTTAAGCCGGCCCAACATTTACTTGCTTAACATTATTTCTCAAGAAAAACAAAAAGCAACACCACGAGATTCGAACTCACGCAGGGATAAAACGCCACTCACTTAGTAGGCAAGCACTTAACCACTCAGCCAAAACGACGCCATCACGTACAGTAATCTATTAATATAATAGTCTACAAAGAATCTGTGGGAGGCCTCCCTTTCTTCAGACGGTTTCTTTCCCTGTCGATTCGTTTTATGCAATCCACCTCAAAAACCAGAGAGTGTTTGCTTTTTCTTGTTGGGTATGTTTTGTAGATTCTGAAACTAAACCATATAGAATCTGTGTTAGTTAAAATGAACTACTACCACCAACACTGAAGAGAAGAGAAGAGGAGTGATCGGCAGTGTAAAAGACGCCTTCTTTTTCGAGATGGCCACCGTGCAAATGGCCGGAAACCTGACGGCTCACGACAGGAGGATACTGATGAAAGTAAACGCTGGCGCTTCAAGTCTTTCCTTCCTCGGCTCGTCCTTCATAGTTGCTTGCTATGTTCTCTTCAAAGACCTTCGCAAGTTCTCCTTTAAGCTCGTCTTCTACCTTGCCCTATCTGTACTACTCTCTCTCTCTCTGTCTCTCTCGCCCATTCGATGTTTTGCTTCTTTTTGCTTTGGATCTAACTCTCTTATATTCATTGCTCTGAATTTCTGGAATTCAGGACATGCTATGCAGTTTCTTCAGCATAATTGGGTATGCTTCTAGAACCGATTTCTTCTTCTGATGATGCTTGTCTCTTTTTTTTCAGTTATCTGGGTTTGAAGTTAAGAAGGTTTTTTTCTTTTGACTGTTTGATACAGGGATCCTTCTAAAGGATTCTTCTGTTATGCTCAGGGATATAGCACACATTTCTTCTGTGTTGCATCTTTCCTTTGGACTACAACTATTGCTTTTACTCTGCATCGTACTGTTGTTAAACACAAGACTGATGTGGAAGATCTAGAGGCAATCTTTCACTTGTATGTTTGGGGTATGAATTCCAGTTTGTGGATCAAAAATTCTAAATTGTCACCATACTTTACTACTTGCTACTTCTTTTAATCTTTTCAAAGAATCTTCTGGACACTTGAAACACCATCAACTCCTGACAGGAACTTCATTGGTTATGACTGTAATACGCTCCATTGGTAATGAGCATGGACATTTAAGCGCATATTGTTGGGCACAGACAGGGAGAACAAGGAAGGCAAGTTCATATAATTGCCAGTCATATACATTTGTTTATATGCATGTACATTGGTTGCTAGGGAATATTGCAAATTGAACTGCAATGATTTGGCTTTTATTTTTGGGCTCTTGAGTCTTTCAAGGAAGTTAATAATCACATTGTAAATCAGTGAAATTTTGTTCTGTGTTTGCAGTCCTCATTTTGATTCTTTTAGATGAAGTTCTTAATGGTTCAAAATTGAAGTAATATGTCATAATATCGACTCCATTTTCTTTGCATTAATGTAACTTAACCTTTGATGAAGCAAAGTTTCTTTTCTTCTTGTTCTTCTCCCTTTCTCTTTGTCTCCTTTTCTCTTGTTACATGTGTATGTATGTACATATTGGAAGACAGTTCATTCAAGTTAAACTTCAGCAGAGCCCTGAATCCTTTTAATAGAGGCATTTGTGTTTCAAATAAGTGGCCCTTGGATGTTACACATTAAGATCTGCCTGATGCTAAAGGTTATATTGCATGAAATCTGCTTTTGTTGAGTCTGAACTTATGGCAGCAAATCTTTTCAAATTTCTTTTTTAGCTGTCAAAAGCACTGAGTAATTATCAGCTCAAACATCTAGTATCTACATCTGCAGGCGGTTCATTTTATAACATTTTATGCACCGCTGTGGGGTGCAATCCTTTACAATGGATTTACATATTTTCAAGTCATACGCATGTTAAACAATGCAACACGGGTATGTACCCATATCGACATTTCTTTTCCATTTTTTTCCTCTATTATTTTTCTGTCGGCTCATGTAGATGTTGAGAAAACCCTGATTCTATTCTGGAATCTTCAGATGGCTGTTGGTATGTCAGATCGAGCTTATCAAGTTGATGCGAGGCCAGATATGAAGGTTCTCAACTTACATGTAGTTTATACCTTAGAATTTTCTCCTGAAATAAAGATGTTGACAAGACTTAGTCTACAAAACTAAAATTGGTTGGCATGTTACAATACAATGAAAGGATTTCCTCTTCATTGGCTTAATGTTACACCCGTGTGATTTTGAAAAATTGCATCTTTGACAAGATAATTCCCATGGTGTAATCTCTTTGCGTGTCCAATCAATAGGCCATCATATATATTGGTTAGACCTTTCAAATCTTTATATATTATATAAGGTCACTGTCAAACCATTGTTCGTTACTTGCTTTCGTTGAACTTATTTTATTCGATTATGAAATTGATCTTTTTCTATTTTAACATATTCTTCATATCACAATGCTGTCTCTTATTGAGCATGTAGAGTCTGATCTGCTCTATATGACATCTATGCACAATAGGATGCTATGCAGTGCCATGTAATGTCTAGTATTGAGGATTTGACCCATTTCAGTGTTGAATAGGATTTTGTTGGAGGAATCCCTTGAATTAGTAGGATATATATATGTTGTTTCAGTTCTAGATATAAAAGTGAGCTATGCCTCTTGTAAATTGCAAGGAATGCCTTAATAAAGTTCCTAATGTAACCATGGGAGTAAGAACTCTTGCTGAACCATGTATATCTGTATTTAGTGTGAGTTATTTTTTTTCCATCTTTCTTCTGCTATATCGGTTTCCTAACAGTCTCTAGTTTAACCTTATTTTCATGATAAATTTAAGGCTTTAAACCGTTGGGGATACTATCCACTTATTCTGATTGGATCATGGACGTTTGGCACGATCAACCGCATTCATGATTTCATTGAGCCTGGTCATAAAATCTTTTGGCTTTCAGTTCTTGATGTTGGAACTGCAGCACTTATGGTAATTCTGGTGGCCATTGCTGAAACCTCTTTCGTTTAATTCTCGTAAAGGCTTGCTGTGCTGCTTGTATTATGTCAAATTTAATTATGAAGTGCCATTTATTGTTAATTGAAATACAGTTTTTTGATCATTTAAATGGTTTTTCATAGTGTGGTTTACAGACTGATTTCTGATTCTAAAGCCAAGAACTAAGAGTTAACTAACATCTTCTCATTTTAGGGTCTATTTAACTCAATAGCATATGGACTGAACTCTTCAGTGCGCCGAGCAATATGTGAAAGATTGGACATGTAAGTGGTCACAAAAATTGATTGTGCGGTTTTATGTTAATAAAAGATTTTACAGTCTGGATCATCAATCTCTACAGAAACTTCTGATGCTTGAAATTTAGTTCTTCCATGATATATTTGATTGAAAATTTAGCTTGGTAATTTAATGATTCTGTCACTATGGAATCGGGTGATTCGGATGGTCTGAAATATAGCCAAGCAATGTAGAAATGAAAAAAATATGAGCGAGATGCTTCATATATTTTTTCTTTCCTCATCTGCATCCTGTCCCAAACATGCATTTGCTCGGTTTCATTCTTCATTTCATTTTCTTTACTGTCTCCTGGTACATGAAATAGAAACTTCCAGAAAGGATGCTAGCATTTTAAGCGTACCACATTTTAGGTGTTAATTCACATTTGCATACTGAACTTGCTCACACTCCATCTTTGATCTTAAGATGATCCATTTACCTTTTCTTTTCCAGGTTCTGGCCAGAGAGGTTCAGGAGATGGTTCCCTAACAGTTTAAGATACAGAGGTCAAATGCAGGAAAGTGAATTAGTCTCATTGAAAATTCAAGATCAACATTAACAAAGCCAAACTCGATGTTATTTGTTTGCATATATGCCCTTTTCCAAAACTTGTCAGCAATTGTTTTCATTAAATTAAGGAAAGGATGCATCAGAAAGGAAAGAGGGAAAGTGCCACCAGAATCTTTGCCTAGTCCATCAGATGCATATTTCCTTGGGCAAACAAGTTCGATCCATCGACTGCCATCTGAGATTGTTATAGCCTGTCCATTTCTTGAGGCTGATTAGAGGAGCAAATGTGCCATTGCAGTTCCTACTTTTACCCAACTTGTGATTACTCGCAGAAGAGATAACAGAAATATATGCGGATTGTTAAAAGTCGAAGTGTCGATCTTCTGATTCTTGTACATTTTTGTCTAATTAGTATTAACTTATCTTGACAAATGGAAAAGCAGGCTGGGATACCTAAAGGGTGTTTTAAGACCGAGTTTTCATTGTTATTTTTCTTGCAGAGTTCTCTGATCTCTCTTTTCATGATGCCAAGCTGTGATCAGTATTTAAACTGCATGTGCAGGATGAATGATATAAGTCAAGGAATATAGACTGTGTACAAAAGCATAAGTGCCAGAATTTGAGAAACAAGGTTCTTAACTCTGTATGTCGCACATCAACGGATCGTTTTCTCTCCGGTCCGGTAGTTTTCTCAACGGGCTGTTTTCTCCCCGACGGTGTTTATCGGTGTGCCAGTACCATGAATGTTTTCATACTTTCAGAAAGAAAACAGCCCGATAACAAAGTTTTATTTGCATGTTGGCATTATCGGAGAGAAGATAGCCGTTGGAGTGACAGCTGCATAAAGAACTTACTACATAGTGGCTAGGTGCTTAGAGCAATGGTTTCCAAATCTACGATCAATGAATTCAAACTTCTTCCATGTAAAGAAAGCCTTTTTAATTAAGAAAAGCAATGGCAGTGGTGGCGATATAGATACAAAGAAACACAGATGGCATCCTTTGTAATAGTGTTGTTGCATCTGCAGACATTTGTATTGAGAACAAAATGACGGCGCTGGTCTGAATTACATAAAATAAATAACTAACATGGGATTGGGATTCTCTTGGCAAATCTGGTCAACAAGCTGAGATTTTTGGTGGGTGCTTAAGGAAAAAGAAAGAAAGATAGAAAGAAAGAGATGAAGAAACTGAGATGGGTAATGGATGGAGAGTCGTGGGAGCTTGACGCTTCCACTCCAAGAACATTGGAAGGAGAAGCAAGGGCTGTTCCAGGAGAGCCTCTCCCTTTAGGAATCTCCAGAGGCACAAAGCTTTCCAGGCCCAGACAACTCGATTTCTTCCAGCGATTCATGGCTGCCCCTTTTCTTGTTTCTTACTCCTCCCCCTCTCAGGGCTTCTCTCTTCAGCGCGTCCTCACTCTCTCCTCCACTTCCAACTGGTAAATTTATCCTATTTCTACATCCATTTTTGAACTTAAAATCTCCATAGAAGTACAAATCTTTATGATGCTCTGGTGTTTGATGAATTGCTTCTGTTTCGACTGTTCTATATGCTCTGCAGGTTTGCTACGTTTCTGGGTCAATTCAATTTGCAGAACTTTGTGTCTTCTCTCAAACATGGTGAAGATTCGCAATCCTCCTCGACCCTGCACCGTATGGGAAGACATCTTCTGGATAAATCCTTGTATGCACTTGGTTTCTGTTCGGAGCTCTTGTTAACACCTGATGATACTCTCCTCTTCAGCTTAGATACCTATGGACATAGCAGGAAATCAAGAAAGAAAGCAGTTTTCCATCACAAGGCATGTGAATTTCTCTACTGTTCATGTTCCTGTTCCTGTCATTTTGCTTATTTCCCTCAATTCTGCTCTTCACGAAGCATCGTTTCTCTTCTGCGCTTGTTTTGTTTTGGTAGTTCCCATGTCACAATTTTACTGCAGAAGCAGCTTGGCCTGCACTTTTTGTTGACGATCTTGGGAATTACTGGGACGTACCTGTCTCTTTTGCCATGGATCTGGCTTCTGTTGGTGTTTCTGAGTCCGGTTTCAGTTACCATCTGTGCATGCAACATAATGAAGGCTTGCCAAAACCGTTTGAAGCTGATCAGAGTTCCCAAGTTCCTGCTGCACTGCTTCCTGGTACATCTATGAAAGGCGCCTTTTCTTTTAAGAAAGATGTTGAATTTTGGAGAAGCAAGGCTCAGAAGCTGAAGATGGTACAACCCTTTGACATGTTCCTGTCAAATCCTCATATTTCTGCCTCAGGGATCATTGGTATGATGCAAGCTCCTAATCAAATTGCAATGCATTCTCGTGTATATAGTTCAAATAACTGTATAGTTGCCTAAAGTAAGGACTCTTCAAAGAATGAGCAAATCATCTGTCCCAATCTTTTATGTTTCATCATGCTAGTAACTGTCAAGCTAGTGCAACGCATAAAGAAGAGAACTTGGTTGCAGAAACAGATAACTGGACCTGCTGCTCTTTAAGCCCTTAATCTACAACACAGTTTATTTTTTACCATTGGTGCAGTTACACCTTATTATGGTACTTAAAGTTGTACTTTATTCAGATTCTAATATATAGCTATGATTGTAAAATTCTATCACATATAGGTGCTGCCTTGAGAGCCTGTATTGGAGAAAATTCAACCAGGCTGCAAGTAGAAGATGATACTCAGGGTTCTAAAGGCTTATTTCTACATGCTCCTGCAGTTAAATCTTCTTTGCTGGCAGATTTATTTGCTTCTGCAACATTCACAGCTCAGTACGGGAACTTCCAAAGATTATTTCTCGATCTTACACGTTTTCATGCTCGCCTAGACTTCCCTTCAGGTTCCAAATTTCTTTTGGGTGCTCATCAATTAGCACTAGATCTTCTCAACTCTCAGCAACCAAACATGGGAGCTGTTAATGCAATTTGCCCCAATGTTACCATTTCTCTTCAGCAGCAGGTACCTAGCATTTTGCACAATTCAGTTTGTACTTTACTGCATAATCTTACTAGGATTGAATTGGATTAAAATAGTTGCTTGCTTTTTGCCAATTACTCCAATTTAACAAAAAGTTTGTTTCGAACTTCTTCTGGACTTCTAAGAAGTGGCAGCTATTCACTATTTCTTCTATCTCTGCATTAAATGCAGATTGCTGGACCTTTCAGCTTTAGAGTTGATTCTGGAATTGCATTAGACTGGAAAAACAAAGACTGGAACGTGGAAGTGGACGTGAAAGAGCCAGTGTTCGCCGTTGAGTATGCATTACATGTTCTCGGTTCGGCAAAGGCTATAGCTTGGTACTCCCCAAAGCATCAGGAATTCATGGTGGAACTTCGTTTTTACGAGACATGAAAGATGCAGGATCTTGTTGTAAAGAACTATGCAGCCCTGTGATTCAACTGGGGAAGCTACTCCCTGATGTGAAATTTATGAACATCTGGAAGGTCGGTGTAGTAGTGAAGATGATTATCTTGAGAAGTTTGTAACTCGAATGCATTTGCATCGTCTGGTTCGGTTTCTGGTCTTAGCTCTTTCAAGCATTGAAGAGAAGGTTTGACGGTATGGACACTTGCAGATTGATTCTATCTGCTGTTTGATCATGATGTTTTTGATGTTATATGAAAGGAGCACAGCTCCTGATATGAACAAGCACTTCATTAACTGATGGATTTTGGATGACCCAAAAGTCAACTCCAAGCAAAAGCGCAGTGTTCTTTTCAGAACTGAAAGCTCAGAAGAATCAAGAATGTAATCTTGCTCATGTCTGGCAAAACTAACATTAAGCCAATCAAGGGCAAATATGCCCGCTAATGGGTCGGGTTAGAACACGTCGAGTCTAGTCTAAAATTTTAATAAGTTTGAATTTAAATTTGACTTAAAATTCGATCAAACTCAAGTTATTATAATTAAATTTGAGTCGGATTGAATTTTGAATTTATTAAAATTTTTATATAATAAAATTTAAATAATTCTAAAATTAAATGATTTTATAACTTAATTTTGATAACATAATTTAATAAAATAATTAAACAAATATATAGTAAAATATTTTAATATTGCAAAAATTTTAAACAATTTTAGTTAAAAATATCTTTAAAATGAGTTATTATAATTGAAAATAAACTTTAAATTTATTAAAATTTTTAGACTTTTTTTGAAAATTTAATTGATTATATATAAAAATAATTCTATAATTAAAGAATTTTATAACTTAATTTTAATATCATAATTAAAATAACATAGAGTAAAATATTTTTAAGTAATTTTAGTTAACATATAGTACCTTTTATTGAATTTATTAATTAAATTAATATGTTGGAAATACTAATTAGTAGGGTTTACATTACCTATTTCTGGTTTTCAGTGTCGTCATAATTAAGCTATCAAAACGCTGCGTTTTAGTTGCAAGCAACAGATCTCCTCCTCCATCTTCCTCAGCTTCGTCGGGTGAGTTTTGGCTCGCTCGCTGCTTCTCAACACCGCTCTGTCTCTCTATCTCTCTCTGTTTTCTTGTTCAGCTAATTTTTGAAAAAAAATTTCTTCTTTTTGAGAGATTTCTGTATGCAACGAATCGCAATCACAACCCAAATTCTGATTCCTCACGTCAACAACATCAAGAAGAAGAAGAAGAAGAGGCAACTGTGATCAATTACCATTGTGGGTTGGGCTTCTCTGACTCCTAAAATGGTTGGATTCTACTTCCTTCTTTTCCTTCAAGTCTTTCAATACAATTATCTGGCTTTTTCTTTGTTTTGCTTCATCGTCATTGTGGCGTTTCATTCTCACTCTTAATTTTAGGGTCACTTTTTCTCAGAAATTTCTTTTTGTTAACTGTTAATTTTTATCTTCTGTTGTGATAAATGAGGCTTCTTCTGCTAGTTTAATGTTTGAATTGTTGTCCCAATGATTCTGAGAAAAGGGTTCTCTGCAATGTCCTTAAATTCTCCTTTCTGTGATGGAAACTATCTGTAACTTTCTCTGCTTTAGGATTAGACATGGATTTCATATTAACTTCGGTACTGTCTGGTGTTCATTGTTGCACCTTCCCCTTTTGAGGAATACGCATTTTAATGATACTCTGATTTACTGTAGAGACTTCGCATCTCATCTTCGTTGAGCTTTAGAATGGCTGTCTTTATCCTACTGGATTCCCATCCTTTATGTTGTCCTCTTTATGACTTCATTCTGTTTCTTTATGTTTTTTTCTCTTCTTGGCTGACAGGCTATGGCTGCAAAGAAAGTAATAGCTATATGCCAATCAAGTGGGGAGTTTGTCACAAACAAAGATGGATCATTGTCCTACAGCGGCGGTGATGCTTATGCTATTGACATTGATGAGGACACACAGCTGAAGGCATTCAAGACTGAATTGGCTGAAACCTTCAATTATAGTATTGATACAATGACGATTAAGTACTTCCTTCCTGGAAACAAGAAGACTCTCATCACCATTTCAAAAGAGAAAGATTTAAAGCGCATGATTAGTTTTGTACGGGATTCAGTGAGTGTTGATGTTTTCGTTATGACAGAGGAAGCAGTTGCTCGAAATGTGTCTAACATGCCTGCTAGCAGATCAAGTAGAACAACTGTGTTGGAAGCTGTGGTTCCTGTTGTTGGGCCAATTGATGTGGATGTCGATATGGTCAATGCCATTGATCAAGTTGTTATGGATGTGCGTGATGAAACTCCTATATCTTGTATTCCTCCTGAAAATATGGATGAAAATCATCGTAAAGCTGCTTTACAGTGGGAAAACACTATCACGGGTGTTGATCAAAGATTCAATAGTATTGCTGAATTCCGAGAAGCTTTGCATAAATACTCAATTGCTCATGGATTTGCTTATAGGTATAAGAAAAATGATAGCCATCGTGTTTCTGTTAAATGCAAACATCAGGGTTGTCCTTGGCGGATATATGCATCAAGATTGTCAACAACTCAACTGATTTGCATTAAAAAGATGAATCCAAATCACACATGTGAAGGTGCTATTGCTAAAGCTGGCTATCGGGCAACTAGGGGTTGGGTGGGAAGCATCATAAAGGAGAAACTGAAAGTTTCACCCAACTATAAACCAAAGGACATTGCTGAGGATATCAAACGGGAGTATGGAATTCATTTGAACTATTCTCAGGCATGGCGTGCAAAAGAGATTGCAAGAGAGCAACTTCAAGGCTCATATAGAGAGGCATATAATCAATTGCCATTTTTCTGTGAGAAAATAAAGGAAACTAATCCTGGCAGTATTGCTACATTCTCCACGAAGGATGACTCAACCTTCCATCGTCTTTTTGTTTCATTTCATGGCTCAATACGTGGCTTTGAGCAGGGTTGTCGCCCTCTCATTTTCCTTGATAGCACTCCTTTAAACTCAAAGTATCAAGGGACTTTATTGACTGCAACTACTGCTGATGCTGATGACTGTATTTTTCCTGTGGCTTTTGCTGTGGTGGATACTGAATCGGACGATAATTGGCATTGGTTTCTTGCAGAACTGAAATCTGCAATCTCTGTATCTCACCAAATTACATTTGTTGCAGATTTTCAAAATGGTTTGAAGAATGCATTGGCTGAGGTTTTTGAAAATTGCTACCACAGCTATTGTCTACGTCGTCTCACAGAGAAACTTAATAAGGACTTGAAGGGGCAGTTTTCCCACGAAGCTAGAAGATTCATGATAAATGATTTTTATTCGGCAGCCTATGCACCCAGGCTAGAGGGATTCCAACGTTCTGTTGAGAACATAAAGGGTATATCTCCTGAAGCTTATGATTGGGTTATGCACAGTGAACCTGAACATTGGGCGAATGCATGGTTTACTGGAGCTAGGTATAATCACATTACATCAAACTTTGGACAGCATTTCTATAGTTGGGTATCAGAAGCACATGAGCTGCCAATAACGCAAATGATTGATGTATTAAGATGCAAGATGATGGAGTTGATTTACACTCGTCGAGTAGAATCTGACCAATGGATCACTAAGTTAACTCCCTCAAATGAAGTGAAGTTGGAAAAGGAAATGTCAATTGCAAGGTCTCTTCAAGTGTTGATCTCCCATGGTAGCACCTTTGAGGTTCGAGGAGAATGTGTTGAAATTGTTGATATTGACCGATGTGAATGTAGTTGCAAAGGATGGCAACTAAGTGGTTTACCTTGCTGTCATGCTATTGCTGTATTTGAATGCATGGGGAGAAATCCATACGATTATTGCTCCCGATATTTCACAGCCGATAGTTACCGTTCTACATATGCTGAATCGATTCATCCAGTTCCAAATGTTGACAGACCGATACAAGGTGAATCAACCGATCTAGGAGTTATTGTAACCCCACCACCAACTAAACGCCCTCCTGGCCGACCAAAGATGAAGCAAGCTGAATCAGTGGATATTATAAAACGACAGCTTCAATGTAGCAAGTGCAAAGGGCTCGGCCACAATAAGAAGACCTGCAAAGTCCTAGAGTTAACCTACATTCATAGCGGGTAGGTGCTATTCTTCATTGATATGTTTCTTTATTAGTTCTGATCATTCGCTTGTGATTGTGCACATCTAAAACTTACATATGCACCCTTGAAACCCAAAGTTCCATGTCGCTGATGCATTGAGCAAGTACTTTGTGATAAGATTCAGATTGTGATGGTTTGCTTTCAAGTATGTTTTTTACCTTATTCTTATCTTCAAAAACATTACTTATACCTATATTATGGATCTTGCTCTCGTTACTGATCAGCAATGTTTGTGTTTTGGCAACATAACCAGCAACGGATGATGCATGTCCTTTCAGAGCCATCAAACAGAGTATTTGCAGCTGAAAATTCTCCGTAGTTGGTTTCTTTCATGTAACTAAATGGTATTGACTTTTGGAAGTTTTGATCTTGAGACCCATGTGGGTGGCTCTGGGAATTAGATGATGTAGAAAATTTAGTTCTTTTTACATAATATCATGTTTGCTACCAATAGGGACCGAACTGAACCAGAGTCTTGTAATTTAGTGCAGAAGAAGAATGACACGAATCTGTGGAAACGTTCAAAAACTGAATAAATCATGTGTGCAGAGTTTTAAGCATCTCACAATAGTTTGCTTATACTTTATTAGGCTCTGCTGATATGTGAAGCCGAATTTCAAGCTTGTAGTCCAAAAGTTAGACTGAAAGTTAAAGTGGTTCGCATAAAATTAAAAATTAAAGAATTTAAAATATAATTATTATTAATACAAAAATTTGAAGTTTAATTAAAAAATTCATCATCTTCACACCCAGTTCGAAATTTCGCAATAAAGCGAGTTTGGAGAGTCTAATAAATGCAGTCTTATCTCTACATAGTAAAGAGGTTGTTTTCAGTAGACCTATATGTAAATGTGACGATAAAAGAGTAATGCAGGTTAAAGAATAAATAAGTAAAACTGATACGTTAAATAATTATGTAAAATAAAAATATAATAAATACATAAATAAAAAATAAAATATAACCAAAAGATGTATCTAACGGTGTCTAGATCTGCTAGTATCTGATAAGTTGTAAAGTCCGACTCTTTTTGTCGTTAGTTATAGTAGGATATGAAGTCCCTATACACCAACTATTAATTTACAAAAGTAGACCGATTAATTAATAAATTGATTTATTTTTAACGACAAGAATTATTAAAAAAATTAAATTAAAAATTAAAAATTAAACCGTTTAAAAAATATATATTATATATTTAATTG
>JAOTIZ010000202.1:1521726-1542352 GCA_027123425.1 Erythroxylum panamense | reverse complement strand
TTAGAGGCGTAGGTCATGCACCCAACAAAACCCTGAAGTCACAGGTTCGAATGACGAGATCCGCGTAGACAACCTGATCAAAGGGGACAAAACCCAATAATGCGGACCCACCCAAACCACCATGTATTAATACATGTTGTCTTACGGAAGATGAATAGGAACGAACCATTTGATTATGATTTTAGGACCAGCCCATGATTATGTACTTAGAAGATGAATAGGAACGAACCATTTGATTCTCTACCATGTTTGCTTTTCCTTGTTTTCACCTCTCCTTAGTTAGTTAATTAGTTGGAAATAGATCACAATAAAAACTATTCCAACTCGTTAATAATTAGTGACTTGAAAAAAAAAAGAAATTGACTTTCAATTCATTAAGATTATATTTGGTTTGATGTAAGGTCTTTAATAAAATGGAATAACTTATAATAGAATATAACATAAATTGATGTAATATTATAAAATTATTGTTTGGAATTGATGAAAGGGTTTGTAATATACTATAAAGTTGTTTATTATTTTATGTTCCATCTTAATCCTCCAAAATCGGAATTTTCATTTTTACTGTTTAGAATAAAATGTAATGTAATACGAAGCCGTCCTCTTCCATCCCATTCCGTTCATTCCATTATAAACTCTCGTCTCAAATAATAGAATAATATTGCATTCCATTTCAGTAATAAACCCCCAACTAAGCATAGCATAAGTGATTCAAATTAATTATTATTTTTAAGTTATTAATTTATTAAATAAAATTTTAAAATATGATCGAAAGAATTAAATGTTTTTTATTAAGAGAATTTATAAATTTAAAGAATAAAATTTGCACTAACTTTCTAAGATTTTATGTCCACGCTTTCTATCATAACTAAATTATTTATAACTCAATAAAAGTATAATTATTTGCAAGAACAAAATATGTATTATGTTATGTTCTTTATTCAAACAATTTTTTTCATAAAATTTTCAAAAATCTACGCGTTTTTTAATTCTATTGTAGATATTGATGATTAAAAAATCGAACCGATTCGGTTAATAGAATTATACAAACCTTAAATTGATCAAATTTTAGTTTGATTTATTTTAATAACTCTTATTATTAAAAGTAGATTAATTTATTAATTAATTGTTCGATTTTTAAAATTAATTAATTTTTATAAATCAAAATAAATAAATAAAATTTAATTTAGCACTTTCTTTTTAATTAAACTTCAAATTATTTGATGGATAAAAACAACTTCCTTCAATCATATTTCAAATTCTTTAATTTTATTTAATTATTTAATTAGTTTTACAATGATCTAATGCCTAATAATATTTTTAAACTTTAAACCTTACTTCTTACTATTTTAATTTTCATTCTAATTTTTAAAATATTGGTAAATGTTAATTAGAAATTCTTATTCTTTTTTTTATATTGAAAAAATATAACACTTGATTAGATTAAATAAGTCTTATAGTATATATATATTCAATAATTTATTAAATATGAATTATTCACTTAAACTAAATGACCATGAAATTTGATACATCAAGTATGAAACCTGTCCATAGCTCTTTATGGGCCACACTCCATGGAAATGGAATGCAACTCTACCATAGATTGGTACCTATCATTAGGTCCAATTCCAATTCAAGCTAAATTTAAAACCCATTATATTTAAAAGAATTAAACTCTTTTTATTAAAAAAGATTTTAAATTCTTTTCATTTGAATTTGAATTATAATTCAAAAATATTTCAAATAGGTAGTTTATGTTCAAATCTAAATCTAATAAATTGTAATATCAAAATATTTCAAGTAAATATCTTTTTATTTAAATTTTGATTTATTTTCTTTTTTCTGACATTTGATCATGTCAAGTTAAATTTAATAAGTTAATTTTAAGTTAAAATTAACTTTTTATCATTCTAATAAAAAATAATAGTAAAAACATATAAACACTTATCTGTCCGTAGAAATAACTACTAAGTCTGAATTTAGTTCGATCTAAACTCAAAAAAATAATTTTAATTTAACTAAATTTAACAATTTAAATAATCCGATATTCCTAATTAGAATTATATTATTTAAAAAATTATCAAATAATAACTAGACAAAATTAATCAAATTTCAAATATTTAATTCAATGCCACTCGTGTAATCATATTAAACGCATGCATCGCTCCATCTTGGGTAAGCCTGGACATGCCTTTTGAGCACATGATAAGGCCAAACCCGAAGTTTGAGAGACGTGTCACTCAAGAGCTCAACGCACTTCACGCCAATGACCTCATTCATTACACAATCCAATCTTTTATGATACTTTTTTCCTTCAATGGTTTCCTTCTTCTTCTTTTTTCCGTTGTTCACGATATTTCTCAAGTAGATTTTAATTATAGGAAGACATTTTTAAGTAATCTACACTTAAACTAATCCCTGCTCAAACTAGGTAAGTTATTTATAGAAGGTAAAATTCTAACCTCAAATTTTAAACGGTTGCATATATAAGAAGGGTTCAAACTCACGACCTCACTTAAATTAGGAGAGTCTCTTATCAACTCAACTGCGCCTGGATTCCTTCAATGGTTTCTTTAATCAATACATGCCCAAGTCTCCAAGAAACTAAACTAACCAATGCAACTTCCGTTTTTAGGTGAACCCCTCCATTTACCTACAACCCTTTCAACTTGCTTTCTAATCCTTAAATTCTTCACTCTTTGCTTGTGGAAATTTAAATGTGTTGTTCACAAGCGAGCTCTTTGTCTCCCTACATATCAACATGCCTTGTCAATGTGATATATCCCTTCTTTTTACTCTTACTTGTACCATAAGAAAAGAGATGACTCTTTCTTCATGTTGGTGCTTGCAAAACTTGCCTGAGTTATATATACATCATATCAAATTTGAAAAGCTTCAAAGAGTCTTTTGCCTTTCACATAAAGGAATTTTAACTAACTCTTGATGAATCGTGCACATTATATGATCAAAATTGTATTATCTCAACGAGTAAAAGGTTTATTTATGTATAATAATCAATGTTTTCAAAACCGAATAGGAAGTTAAACTGGTAAAACAGAAAATTTAAGATTTTAAATGTTCAATTGATTATACCGTCATAAAATCGGTTAAAGATTGAATAAAATTGAAGAATTTTAAAAATGATTGAAAAAGATTGTGCTTACTTATTGAACAACTTAAAGTGTAATTAAAAAATAGACTGTTCAATGAAAATTAATTAGTTTATTTTTGTTTATAAAAGTTAACCAGTTTAGAAAAATTGGTCTATTAATTAATAAAACGATCAGTTTTTAATCAAAAAAATTATTAAACTAAATCAAACAAAAAAATTAAAAATCGAATAAAAAAGTTAGTCAATTCAAGGTTTTCACTATAAAACGGGTTCGGTTTTTAAAACATTGATAATAATTATAATATAATTGAATGATTTGCAATCTAAAATAATCCTAATTTAAATTAATTTTTTGTCTAAATAAATTATTAATGAAAAAGTTTGTATTCTAAAATAAACAATTAATTCAAAGAAGCTAATTTTTGAAGTGTGACCCACGATAGAAAACTTTGATATGTTAGAATTTAGGTAAATCATCTCTCGTAAAAAAGATCCTGATAGTTCTCTTATATCTTTTAACTCTTGCCTATTATAGTTAGCCTAAGTGGTAATTACATATTATTATTGTTTTCATTGATTTAAGTGGGTCATCTTGAAGTAACATCTCTACTAATTAAGGATAAGACTACATATTATTAGACTTCCCTAGATCCCACGTCTTTGTGAGACTTTTACTTTATTGTTATTGTAAACTAATTTTTGATGCGTGATAATTGTTTAAAGATTACTAAAGTTTATAATATAATTGTGTTTTTAATATGACATGTATGTTATATAACCTTGAGTAACATACATATAATTATGGTTTATAACATAAAGGAATTATTATTTGAAACTAACAATTAATTATATATCTCAATTTGAAATAATTATAAAAATTATTAATAACAAAAATTTCTTAAAGATAATTATAACGAATAAGACAATTTTTGGTGTGTGATAGTGGTTAAGAGCTTACTTAAGTTTATAATATAATTATGTTTATGATAGTTTCTGTATTCGAATTTCTTATTTATGCTCTCTCAATCGAGCCTGTCATACAGGACTTGCTTAATGCAGAATACTTAATTAATATGATTTGCAGGGTATTGCGTTAATCCGGATTAAATATGAAAGGGTTGTCACGAACAATTGTTTATTAGAAATTTAATATTTAATTCCTAATTTCATTATTAAATAATTTATGGGGAGCCGACAAAATTTTTTTTAATGCCTCTCTTCATATAGGTTATTTCCAAGTGGACATGTGAGGAATATGTTGAAAATGTACACGTGTCAACTAAAACATGCGAGTAGGACACAAAACCATACTCGCGTCTCCCACTTATTTTATTGGTCACCGAATTTACATTTCTCACCTTCCGCCAACCTTGAATTCTAAAGGTCAAATCCGTTCGCCTAGAAAAGCAACAATCGACTACGCGCGAATCCATTATTAGGGTACTACACCCCGTAGTATCCGCCCTTCGATGACGATATCGAATGTTTGATGTTTCAAGATCATCAAGACTATCTAAGATTGGCGCACTGAATCGTGGCTTGCTGCAGGATTTAAATGACTCACGCGCTTCGCCTCGGTTGTGCATATATATACACGAGAGGGGAGAAAATTGCTCTCAGCCTAGGAGAGATAGCCGGAGAGCTTCGCCGGATACTGCATTTTCCGACGATAACTTTCCGGCGAGGTTTGCTCTTCTTTAAGTTTGATACTTGTAGCATGAAAAAAGGAATGGTTAGTTTTGAGGAGAAAATGCAGGGGAAGAAGAAGAATAAGATGAATCGTTGTAGAACGGAGAACTCCTCATCGGAAGCCGAAACGCCGGAGGAGAAGAAGACGGAGAAAAGATTCGAGAGGCGGTTGGTGAAGTATAAGGACTTGCCGGAGTATCTGCAAGACAACGAGTACATATTGGATCATTACCGTTGCGAGTGGCCGTTAAAAGACGCTCTCTTCAGCGTCTTCTCTTGGCACAACGAGACTCTCAATATATGGACGTAAGCGTAAAGCACGTAGTTTTTATAATTAGAAGTAAACTTGTCATATTCTGTTTGTTCTCTTTGTTGGGTGCTGAGAAAAATGGAATCTTTGTTCTTGTGTGTGTGTGTAGGCATTTGGTGGGGTTCTTGGTATTTGTTTGGTTGACTGTTATGAGCTGTATGGAGATGAAGGAGTTGGGCAGCTTGATCACAATTTTCTCAAGGTTCGATTTGTTGTTCGATGAAATCATAATTTGGACTTTTGCTAATTTAACGTAAACATTAATTATCGATGAGTAGGATTTTCAAGATTTAATAAGCTTTCTTCTTGCGTTAAATTGTGTAACTTTGATCCATAAACAAAAAAAAGTTTTGATTCTTGAGTTGGAACTTGAAACCTGCAGAGTGAAAGTTTCTGGGCCTTTAATGACTGCAATGATGGTAAAGATCATGGACTTCAACGTGTCCGATGATCAAGTCTTTCCTGTAAGTCTGAACTTTTTAGACTGTATTTATTGTATTTTCCTTTGGTTTGCTGTTCTTGGAATCTTGTTTTGTGTTCAACAGAAGCTTGGGAGGGGATTGTACTTGACTGAAAATAAGAAAAAGGGATAACAGTTGGATGTGAAAAACCTGGAGAAAATGATAAATTACTTGTTCATGTGAATCAAATTAATTGTGGAAGTGGGTCCTGAAAACGAGATATTCTCAAGACAAGAATCAGGGAGGGGATTCAGAATGGTGGGGGCAACACCATGTGATTCTTCTTGGAGAACCTTCATATCTTTCTTAACTGTTATTTTTTGACAAGACAACATGAGATTTTACTGGAACAGCTTGTTTTACCAAAGTCAGGCGTTTTGTGAGTCTCTTTGCAACGACTTTAGAGTAAAGCAATCTTTCGTTTTTAATTCCTTTCTATGTGGAATTTGGAAATTTGGGTTAGCTCCCTCAAGATCTGTTCCTTAAAAATTTCTGGGACCAATTCCTTAAGCAATTTCTATTTATTAAAAAAAAAAGCAAAAATAAGAAGATTCCTAGATAATATGATGATCTTACTTTCATTTTCTTTTTATAAATTTAAGTTTACTAACTTTGCAAAATTGGCTTATTGCATGCTATGCATTATACAAGCACCTGTACTAGTTATTATTGACACGAACTTTATGAGATCTAAGTTTTAGATAAGTGCAACAACAAAGGTTTTTGAGACCCTATTGTGCTATGACAAAACCCTACATGTTGATCACAACACTAGCTTCAGCTAGTTTTATGATACTTGTTGCTTGTTACTTGAAGTTCATCGGGAGTTGAGTTACAAATGGGAAGCCATTAATATTGAGAAGAATTGGATAAAAGTTCAAAATATTAGCAATTAAGGTGAATGTAAACATTTGATCATGATGGAGTTATTTTGCATGCATGGCCTTAATGTGTTTCTTGATAGCTTAAAGTAGACCTATATAAGAGTTAGCATCGCTGAGCATACATTTGATTAATGCTAATAAGATTCTATTATTTAGGGGTCTTATGCAAGAAATACTTTGATACTTGTTTGCAGGATTCACACTTGAGACGCATTTCACAACAATCTATCTTGCAATTGGATGAAAAAGATGTTCCCGAAATTATTGCTAGATGGCCGTGGCTTGTCTTCTTATCTGGGGCAATGGGTTGCTTGATTTGCAGCTCTGTTTCCCATCTCCTAGCTTGCCATTCCAAACGCTTCAACCTCTTCTTTTGGCGCCTTGATTATGCTGGCATTTCTCTTATGATTGTTTGTTCATTCTTTGCTCCAATCTACTATGCCTTCTATTGCAACCCCTATTGGCGATTCTGTTATCTGGCCTCTATTACCATCTTTGGCGTCCTTGCCATCATCACCCTTATTTCCCCTGCTCTATCTGCTCCTTGCTATCGACCTTTCAGGGCCACCTTATTCCTTATCATGGGCTTTTCTGGGGTGATTCCTGCTGCACATGCTGCAATCATCCATTGGAGCCATCCCCATGTTCTTGTATCCATAGGATACGAACTCGTTATGGCTGTTTTATATGCTGCAGGAGCTGGGTTTTATATCATCAGAATACCGGAACGTTGGAAGCCTGGGGCGTTCGACATTGCAGGGCATAGCCATCAGATTTTTCATGTGTTTGTCATTCTAGCTGCACTTTCTCATTGTGCTGCCACACTTACTATTATGGATTTTCGCCGGAGATCACCAGTCTGCGCAGCTTAAGCATTCCACAATTAGCTTAGAGATTGATTGTAGCCAAGGCATTCTTTCCCTGTATCTTCTCTTTCTCTTGTTGCAGGCTTGCAGTTTATGCAGGCTTGCAGTTTATGTACCATTAAGAAAATCTTTATTGCAATGATATAGAGTAGAATTTCCTCTTGAGCCTTTTGATTGATCAGATTGGCTTGCTCATTGTATTATTCTTCCACCCTACCACTTGTCTTATTTTTCTATAGTTAATATTATTTTTTTATATCAAAAAACAAGTCTTACATGAACTTGATTAAACATTTACTACTCCAGACCTTCAATTTGGTCATTGTTCCTCGAAATATGAACTCTTCAGGTTACTTCATCTTAATTTGACAACAAAGAAAGAATACAGCAAAAGAAGAACAAAAAAGTCAATGACATATGATTCTAAGCTACTCAAGAGCTACTCAACAAGTCCTTTCATGGTCATGGTATATTCCTATGGCATGCAACTCCAACAATTCCTCTTTCTTGCAGCAAAACCAAACTGTATCAGAAGATATTCACATTTCCAAGTTCTAAAGTTGGGTCAGGTCCTGTTCTCCAATATGTAAAGGAGCTTTCCTGTACTTCAATGTTTACCATGATTCCGTTTCTCATTCCTACGCAGCACCAAGTGCAAGAAGATCACTTGCAACTAATAAAATGTATGTTAAATCTTTAGCTTGTAACCTCAACCATCTCAGCTTCGCTGTCACTGTAATCTGCCCAGCACTTGTTTGGTTTCTCCTCGCTTGCAAAAGCTACATTAAGCTTCTCTTCAATTTCAGAATGTTCATTCTTATCTTGGTCTTCCGTAATCTTTTGTTCTTCTGGCTGGTTATCTACTAGTCCTGAGCAGCTTCCTACGCTATCTTCCACCGCAGCAACTTCGCTTCTAAACTCAGAAACTATGGAATCTACTGAACTAACTGGAGATGAAGGAAACCCATTTGTACTCACTTGGCTGCCATTCAGTCCATCAGGTGACACTGGGATGCCATTTGGAGACATTGGGAAACCATTTGGAGACACTGGCATACCATTTTGGGTAGTCAAGTAACCATTTGGTGACACAGGGTAGCCATTGAGAACCCAAGGCTGACCAGGAACGAATTCAGCTGCATGTGGATTCATGATTCTAGGAGGGCTGAAGTGGCTTCCATCTGCAACATTTTCAGCGTTATGGAAGCTAGCTTTGCTTCTCGGAACACGATTTCCCGATCTATTATAGCCACCAGAAAGCCTTGGGCCATAGGGAACTCTAGCTGTGGCTGACTGATGAGGGGATCTGCGGACAGGAATAAGAGTAAGCATAGGAGGAATGCTTAATGGTGGAGGAAGAATTCCTCCTTGATCCTTGAACCCTGGTACTGTAACTGAACCAAAAATTGGAACCGTAGACGGATTAAATGGTGGTGCCGCTGCTGAAAGTTTCTTGGTTGTTTCCTTTCCCGTTTCTGTTTCATCTTGCTTTTCTCCTTCAGCCACCAATGTGTTGACAGTTGCGTCGCTATTGGATATATCCTGAGGATTATCTTCCGCCTGACTAGGAATTGAAGAATCTTTCTCCAGTAAAACAGTTGCATTTTCAGTTGCACCAGGTACAGGTTCAAGAGCAGAAGAAACTGCTGCATCACTATCCGCTTTAGATTCAACGTAATCTTCATCCTTGGAACCATTGAAGTTCTTCCTTCCTGAATCTATAGCATTTGCAGCTTCAACTTTTGTAATTTCGTTACTAGAAGTTTCAAATTTAGTTGTTTCAGCTTTTGCTTCTTTATCATCAATATCAGAATTCCTAGCTTCTCCCACAGCTTCTGGGAAAACTGCACCATCAATTTCTTTCTCCTGTTCTTTGTGTGCAAGACTTTCCTCAGAATCCTGAAGCCGTTTCTCAACTTCAGGTTTCTGATTATTTTCTTCAGCATCTTTTTGCGGCTCTTTATCATGGGTGACATCTGATGCAACTGTCTCATTGTTCACCTCAGGACTTAGTTCCGTGGGTACATGTCCTTTTGGTGACTGATCTGCAACAGCCTTCACAATTGTCCCTGGGGGGGCCAAAGCAACTTCTTTATATGAGAATACTTTTCCAGCTGCCTGCACACTGATTGGAATTGACACTGAAGTTGATTTGCCAACTTGATCTGTCAAAGATTGGGTAGCTGGGGCTGGTTTCGGGTTATTGGACTTCTCTGCTCCACTGGCTGTGGCACTAGAGATGTTTGTTTTCGGACTGAAGCTAGCACTCTTAACAAACTTTTTGGAGACAGGTAAATTGGGTCCAGAGGAGGTACTCATATCATTTGGTGATGTTCTTGGAGATGTAAAATTAGTGATCTTCCCTCGGAATCTTGATGACGAGGACGCATTCATGAAGTTAGTGTTTAGCTTTGCTAGACTCGGCTTCCTTGAAGTAGATGATTTGCGAACTGTAGGTGAACGACCCTTTGGAACAGCTTCTTGCCACCCTTCATCTGATTCATCCTCTTTTGCAATGTCTTCACTCTTATTAGATATTGTCTCATCTGGGAGGCTTGAATCTACGTTTTCATTTCTAGGTTCTGTTAGTTGAGCTTCGGAGTTATTTTCTTTATCACTTGAATTTTCCACAGCAGGATAAGTAGATGACAGGATTTCATCTTTCTGAAATTCATCTGCAGCAGTTTCCCAGTTTTGGCCTGGCTTACCTTTAAACTGTAAAATGAAAGGGAACTTGGTTCACAAAACACAAGTCAACCTCAAGAACAGAACAGAACAAATACAGGTCAAAGTCCTCCAACCTTTGCACGAGCTTTCTTTTGAGCCTCTCTTGCTTTCATATCTGCATCAGGTGTTATGTAATCCAAAAGGTCTGATACACTGATGCATGAGGAGAAATGTTGTATTTAGTTGCTAAACAAATAAAAACAAAGAAGACTCAACCTATATCTGCTAGTGGGTAAGCTAACAGTCAGAATCTGCAGCTAACCGAATCTGAATACAGTTTTCTACTTCGTTCAACATAATCTTTAAGATTGAACACATTAACATCCAAATCCTCCTAGCATTTCAGATCAATATGAAGAATATATGGAACATCAAGGGTTTACTACCTTAAATGGCCTTTGCTGGATATTGAGGCATCTGCCTTTGGGGTACCATTGCGTGCAGCTTCTTGCTGCTCCAAAGCCTTGGACTCGAAATACTCCAGCCAAGCAGCAGCATCCTGGAAAAAAGATAGTTGCTTACAGTTTTGAATTAAGCTTAACGTGGAGAATGGATGTTTAGCCTTATACATACCTGTGTTCGCAGGTCCTCAGAACCAAGCTTGGCCTGCAGTATCTGGAGAGTGGTTTGTTCATGCTGAACGCTTAACGAGTAAGCTTCCATCAAGGAGAGAGCGATTGCTATGGCATGGTAGCTGGCAGCAGTCTGTAGGAACCAGAAAATTGTCAAACCTTTATAGGGATAGGTCTATCTATGCTTATCACCTCAAGTGGTCTTTGTGTGGTTCCTTGTTTGTATAACTATGTGCTTACTTGCCTGTATATGATCAGCTCCAAGTAGTCTCTGGTTACACTTCAAAGCCTCATGGAGGTACCTAAGAGCAACATGGACGTTTCCTAATCCTTCTTCCATCATTGCTATATTGATGTAGGTGGCAGCCGTATTCGGATGAGATGGCCCGCATGTTAAATGCAACAAATATAACGCACGATTGACATACCTAGAGTAGCCATGAATGATCATGAGGGTCCATGAGGATCGTAATAAGCAAAACCTTTCATTCAAGTAGAAGCTACAGTAGGTAAATAAGAAATGCCACAATGGCATGATATGCATCCAAGGAAAAAGGCATACTTCAAGGCTAATTCTGTATGCTGAAGACGGTAGTAAAACACGGCAAGATCTCCGTAGCTTTTCATTGTGTCGGGATGATCAAGACCAAGCTCCCTCTCGTTAATATCCAGGGCCTTCTGCTGATAAATGGTTGCCTAGATGAAGTGAAAAGATGTAAGTATATTGAAAACTTCTTATCAGCTAGAGACATATCATCATATCCAACTAAAAATTTGGCCGGTATTTCAGAAACTAGAAGTAAATTAGCATCTAGCTTTAACTTTCTCTGTTGAATATTAAAGCACATACCTGATTGAAATCTCCCGTATGATAGAGCACTACAGCCAAAAGACTGTATGCACCTGCAGTCATTCGATGATAAGGACCACAAACTGATACCAGTTTTGAGAGTGCCTTCAAAATTCACCAAGACATGTTCAGATAACTTCTGCATGCTGAAGCAGATATACGGGAACAAAAAAGACAAAATGATAAGTAATAACCAGCTCATACTTTCGTGCCATAATTGACAGCTTCCTCCAATTTTCCTTTATCCAGGGAAGTTTTTGATGATTCCAACAAAGTACGGCCATCCGCAGATGAACATGCAACATGCTGCACAAACAATCCCTTCAGGTTTATCAAGAGAGGAGTGATTGACATGCTTTATTTCTAAGGTAAGCAATCAGGATCTTACCTTGTAGACGGGGACCATACTGATGATATCAGACTTCCTAAATGGAGAAGCACTTTCCATCTCATAGTCCCGTGGAAGAAGCTCAAGTCCAACCTGAAAGATTATTCCTTGCAACCTTAACCTGGAATTGTAGAGTGTACTAATCCTGTGATACTCTAGGAGTACCTAAAGTCATATGATCAAACCTTGTGGGACAGCCCTCGAAGAATGGCATACTTTCTTAGATCTTGGTCACCTTCATGCTTCCACCTCCAGCCAAACCTTTTAGAAAGGAATGTTTCGACCCACTTCCATTTAAGCTGCTCATCTTTTATGACTTCTGCATCCTCATTTTTGGTTGAAGGTGTTCCCAACAGGATATTTAGGCATGATGATATTGATAGAGCCAAGTCAGAAGCATTATCTATGGCTGATACTACAGCCTGCAGTATGTGTTTATAGGCTCGAACTATCATTTCGTGTATGCATAGAGATTGCACATGAGGAAGCTTGTCAGCCAATTCAACCTAAAAAGATCGAATACAGAAGTGTGACTTTCAAAGCGTCACAGTTCTTAAAGTGACAATCTTTGAAGTTGGATTAGTATTGAAGTCTTATGCCATAAAAGTAGAAAATAGCTCAAGTGAAGTTACCACACGTCCTAAGGAACACATCTGCAGACCCCTGGTATGCATAAAATCTGTCAATGTTCTTCCATCGACAGGTGAAAGTTCAAGTGAGCCAAAATCTGCTACCTGGAAGTTTGGTCACACCAAGCAGATATGTTAACTAGAGCATATAAAGAGTTCAAGATCAAGGAGGGTGTAGAATGGTAACTGACCAGTTTTGGAAGAGCAACATCAGCATAATACTTATGTGCCATCTTGATTAACTCATCCGGTGACTGTGAAATAGATGCCAATCAAACGAAATATGGATCATTGAATTACACCAGAGACTATAAAAGAAAGATTAGTGTAAATCTACAGGTTCAGAAGGTCAGGTTTTAATGTGAAAAGGAACATACTCTGACAGATGTAAATGGTGCTTACCTTGAGATGAAGATCTGTTTCTGATTCTTTGAGGCGTAAATATGCTGCTTCCGGAAGCAGCTTTCTCCAAGATATCGTCATTTCCTCTTCCTTCTCCTCCAACTCTTTCTGGTCAGAAGTTCCCAATTTCTTGCTCATGTCAAGGTTGGTACCTGAAGAAACATCTTTTCCCTCCTCAGTTTTGTTTCTGGTATTAATTTTCTTCTTAACTTCCTTCAGCAATGCGCCTTGCTTTCCAAGGCCCTTAACTGCAGGTTCAGGCTTTGTTTCTTCAGCCTTCTTAGACTCAGTTTTCCCTGGAGCCTGATTTTGTAAATGTTGAACCCAACATGCTCCTAGCTCCCATCTAATATCCTTAATATCTTTGATAGGTTCTTCCTGCAACTTCAGCAAACTATTCTCTAGTACTTTCCTCACCAACAGCCTAGCAGGACGTAAATTTTCGGAATCTCCGCTCTGCACCCGCTGGACTGGACTAGACGAGTTGTGCAACAGCACTCTCAAGCTGACAGGTAAATTCAAGCATAGACACAAATCCTTCACTTACAGTGTTATGCATATAACCTAATAAGCATAAGTTACAATAAAAGGTTTGCATTGATTCTTTGCACAAGCCTTCCAGATGAACTGACCTATTAACATTCAAGGCATTAGCACCTCCCTCAGGCTGGTCCTCAATGTCAATATCCTGAGGAATAGGCTTCCCATCCCAGCTAACCTCGCCAGAAACTTTAACAACTGCAGTGTAGCCACAATGTCGAACAATCACAACACCTAAAGTACGAGTGTCCTACAAGATCAAAGAAGTCTTCAGCAATTCAATCTACCTGCTTCTGATCAAATAAAATGATTAGGAAGAACAATGACTTTACTTACGTGAACTGTTGCACTTTCATCCGCAGTTATGCCTTTGAGTAAATTCCTCTGAGCAAGTTCTTCCTGTGACATTCCAAGAACTTGATTCCCATCACTTTTACAATCCGGTTTCGTACTTGCATCCGCGACATCTCTATTCACCTTAATGGTCAAATCTCCGATCCTCTCCTCATGTGGAAGTGATTGTGCAGTACCATCCAAAGAACATAAACTACCTTCAATTATACGTTTGATTGTAGCAACAGCTTTCATAACAGAAACGTCGACAAATAAACTGTGAAGGAGAAAGGCTTTTCGATCACGGATTTGCCTCTCTTCTGCTGTTTTGCATGGCATAGCCGCCAGAATTGCAAACTCCTTTGCCCATGGCCTGTGATCATGTTCACCATTTCTTCCTTGTCCACCTCCATTACCTCCCCAGTTCTCATCTTCCACGGGAAGTGATGGGAAAACAGAGGGGTTATCAGCAACAATTGGAGGAACAACCCAAGTGTTTGCTCGAAAACCGTAAGGAAGGTTTCCAAACTGTACCAAAGCAAATCATAATATAGCATCAATCCTCAAACATGTACACAAAGTACGGTGATAAAAGAACATAAAAAAGTACAACAGAGCAAGAAAGAGCGAAACCTACTTTATTGTGTTCTGTGAAAGCTTTCATAAGAGCTTTATACGCCTGCCAGACAAAAAACACATAATTAAACAAACCCAGTTACAGAACTCGAAAACAATCACTTAAAAAGTAAAAATTGACAGATTTAGAACGAAAGAAAGGTATTGAAACAAACGGAGTCAAAACCTCTGCTTATTTGCAGAAGCAGGATAACCAGAGGGTGACAGAAGAAAAGAAGAAGACGTGACCTAACAAACCCAGTTCCAGGAACCCAAAGGGACTCGGTCAAAGTAAACTTTGACAGATTAAGAATGAAAGGAGAAGGGAATCAAAACTAACAGAGTCAAAAGGTCTGCTTATTTGCTGAAGCAGAGCAACTAGAGAGTGACAGAGAAGAACACGTTTTCCGGCAGGATAAAACCCTTTTCTTGAAGCCACGATCGTTGTCGGCTTCCCACTGCATACCTTCACCTGTGATTTACACATGTTCC
This sequence comes from Erythroxylum panamense, assembly GCA_027123425.1. Lineage (NCBI taxonomy): Eukaryota > Viridiplantae > Streptophyta > Magnoliopsida > Malpighiales > Erythroxylaceae > Erythroxylum > Erythroxylum panamense. The sequence continues at coordinate 1,527,482 of JAOTIZ010000202.1, read as the reverse complement.
TTCATATCAATCAACTGATACACACAGAGTCATATACGTATATGCACAGATAAACTGAATAGGATAAGAAGAGAAAGTTCTCACATCGATCTGGAAAAAATCATCTTCCGTTTTATCTTCATGAAAAGGACGCGTAGATCTCCTTATGTCTGTAAACCTTGAAACTTTCAGAAACAAAAAAAAAGAAAGAAGGAAGTTTAGAAAAAACGATGCAAGTGTGACAAGAACGTACATTGAACCGGCGGCGATAGGTGCGAGAACGAGAAGAAGTCGTAGAACTGCCCAAGTCGCGGCGGGGTATACATCGACTCCGACGCCGCCGGAATGGTTCCATCCTTCCCTGTTTTACTCTTCCTATCGGTCGATTTCTGCGCATCATTGCCAGCGTTCTCGGTGCAAGCGGAGCTCTCGACGTCCTTTGGAACAAACTCCTTGCTCCGACCCGACGGCTTGTGCGAGGACTGGCCGAACGATGTTGTGCAAGCGACGATGTCGAGGAGTCGCCGGACGTGAGCGACGGCTTGCTCTTCGGTGTAGTCCTCTGAAAAAAAAACAGAAGAAAAAAAGTAACAATTGCTGCTTAAAGTTACATGGTTTTATGACCGTTCGATTTGGCGGGAGATTGTACCTTCAACGATGGTGATGTGGTATGGCTTGAGAGAGACAATATCTACGGAGTCTTTGAGCTTAGATCCTCGTACCTGGGACCGTTAAGCAGTTATGTTACACGTCAGCGTCACTTCATAAACATGCGTCGTCGTTTCGGAAGTGGGAAATACATTATGCATGTCATCATATCAGACCGTTGGATTTCAATGGACCCCGCCCATCCAACGTTCTCGATTAAGAAAATTGGAATGGAAGATTCACATCCAATGATCAAACGACAAAAAGTTTATAACCCGACACGGTTCATCTTAAAATTAACGAGTCAAGTTTGGATTGATCGAACTCTAAATTTAGAGATTTGATCCGAATCATATCTTAAAATAACATCATTTTAATCTTAAATTTAAGAAATGGGTCGTTTAAATTGTTGTCATAAACATCAAATCTTAAGAAAATTACCACAAATCTCAAAATTAATTCATAATTTAAAAAATATTTAAAAATTTATAATTAGATTAAAAATTCAATAAATTGATAATTTTTGTTCAACGTGTCAATTTTAATTTTTTATTTTATGCTGAGTTCTCGATCTCAACCCGACTTATTATCATACCTAGGTTCGACTTTAATCAAATAATATTAGAAGAGAAAAAAAAAGTTAAAGGGATCAAAATGAAAATAGACAGAAATTTGGGGCTTACCTCGTGAGATAAAGAGAAGTTGGTCAAATGGCATGTCTCCACATGAACACCCAAAAGCTTCCTCACATTTAAGATTCTGTCTGTGGAGATACCCTTCTCATATAACAATAGTAAACACCCAATCAAAAAATAATAAATATCAAATTATTATTTTCAGCAAAAAAAAAGGAATATAGCATTCCAAATTTACTAAAATTCCCTTTTTTTTACATTATTTACTAAAAAATAGATCAAATTTGAAAGATTAATGTTTTAAAATCTCTCTTACTACTATATAACAATTATCGTTCACTCCTACGACAACAACTACAATAACAACACAGTAAAACTTCTTCTGATACACGAGTTTTGAAATGATAGAATAATTCGCAGCCTTATCCCTAAGTAGTGAAAAGACTGTTTCATCAAATTTTAACTACCACCAAACAACATTCGGAACTAATATCAAGCTCGAAAAATACATATTTTATATATACGGGTCTTTTTTATTTAACATGGAATTAATATCCCTCATAATAATGAGCTACTTAATTATATTTTTTAAAAGAAAGATCAAGTAGTCATCAATTGATAGTTATTAATTTTCTTTTGCAATAAGAATAACAATTAATACTATCAAATAATGAAAATTTGAGTTAATTCTCGTTAGATTAATTAATCACGAGTTCGAGTTATAAAAACAGCATTTTTATACCATGCGAAAGAAAAGTTACGTACAATTGATGACTCTTTCATAACTTTACAAAGCTGAGAGCCTTGTGTATGGAGACATGCCCATTTTTTCTTTAGATTATATTAACTAATTTGTTAATTAGCTCATTAATATTACTTATTTATTACTATCAGACAGCATTTAATGCTCATTCAAATAAAAAAATATTTTATTTTTTTATATCAAAAAATATAATAGAATATACCATATTAATTACTTTCAAACAACATATAATATTTATTGGAGTTATGAAATTTTATTTATTTGCACTATACTCAGAAACAGGAAATGTGGTAAGAAGAAGAAGGAAGGGTTTATATAGAAGCATACCTTGAGGGTCACCTGAGAATCGCCCGGCGTCTCGACCGTGATTTCGACAACAGTAGGCAATACTGCACATTAAGGGAAGAAACTGATTTACCAAACACGACAACTTTGGAATTTATGTTTGTGTAAGAACAGACAACATAAGAGGATAAGAAAATGGAGATGATGTTTTTTTCGAACCATACATTTTCAGACATTGGAATGGTACCTTATTGCACAATATGAAACTAAGCTGAGTATAAAGTTGAAATCTTCAGTTCAAAGAGTAAGTATATGAATTAGTAAAACAAGTTAAAGATTGAAAATTTTCACTTGGGCTATTGCAGTTTCCTCCATTTTCTTAGCAGCCAAACAAGAAAACAGGAAGAAGAAGATAGATAGTGAGAAGCAAGAGACCTTTCTCTTCCTTTTTCTTTTTATCTCCTTTAGCTTTATGAGGTTTAGCCTTTCCCGTTTTAGGGGCCATTGAGCATCAAAAAAACCCGCTGTTTAAACTATAAACAAACTGCCCTCTTCTTCAATCAACGATACAAAACTATGTCCAGGAAACTGGAGATTGTCTGCAAATGCTGAAGCAAGACCAGAAGAATCTGTAAAATTCTATCAGAACCAGTTAGGGAGAGACCAGTTCAATCCCAAGCTATCTTCTGATGCAATATAAGGTCTGTAATGAGATGGAGGTGTTCCTTAAGGTCTTGGTGAGGAACTCAGAGAAGACACTGGAGGAGAATATAGAGAAACCTGAGAAGAGGATAGAGATAGAGCGACAGGTGGATAGGATAAGGTAAGCCAAAGGCCTACCTTGTACACAAGCACACACACACACTTCCAAGAATGTAAGGCTAGCAATGACCTCTCTCTCTCTTCCTGTCACTGTTTATCATCTTTTCTAGATTACGGGCAAAGTTGAACACAATGAGCTCAATCGGGTCTAAACACGTAAGTTCAAATTCAATCACATATGTTTTATGTGTATCAATACTTTGTTAATATGAATTACTTTTTCTTACAACAATGGATTGATTTTATCTCTTCTTCAAAACATTATTATTGTTTTAGTGGCCCTCAATGAATGTGGCTTGATGGTTGAGAGCGGGGCTTGACTTTAATTAGGTCCCAAGTTCGATTCCATGCTAGCTCCTCTTGTAAAAGTCTGGGGCAGTCGGAGTTTTACCTGTAGATGGAGAACTAGTTGGGCCCTCAGAGAGGTGTGTCCGCTTGGCCCGCCCAGAGTTTCCTCGAATAAAAAAAAGAATTTTAGTGTTATAAAAAAAATAAAATAAAAAATATTATTTTTAAAAATCAAATTAAAAAGATGTTATTTTGAAAATGTTCGAACTCTCCTCTTAATTCGATCGATTAAGATTTAATCCGTTAATTTGATATCAATCGGGCTTAATTTGTAAGCCTAATTACAAGGAGTAATTATGTAATTAAGCATAAGTTAGTCGTTATTTGAATATGGTTTTGAATGGTTTCCTAATAGTTTGGAGTTTTGCAATCTGTTCAAACACGTAAGTGAATTGGATTTGAAGTTGAGAGACTAAAGGACTTGTCTCCATACGGACTTTGGATCTTAGGATAGATATCTAATTGAGGAAGATCGAGACAAAGAAATTATACGTGTCACCAAAAAAGTTTTAGTGCAAAGATTAAGAATATTATATATATATATATTAAAAATATTAATATCTTACAATTTTCTTAGCTAAAATCGTCCTATAATGGTCTAAATATTCATTAATCATTTGGGAGAATATAGGGACCTATAATGGTCTAAATATTCATTAATCATTTGGGAGAATATAGGGATGCCTCAAAAATTAATATGTGCTAAATTAGGAAAAATTAGTATCCCGGTCTAACTTAAAATTAATAAGATAAATTCAAGTTGATTAAGTTTTAGGATAAATTTGAATTTAAAGATATGAATAACTCAAATTTTGATTATTAAAATAACATTAATTTAATTAATTATATTAAAATGATTTCATTTTAAATCAAACTCAAGTTTGAGGTTTGGGTTACAGGTTACAATATTTTGAAAAAAATGTCTTTTTAACCTTAAATTTAAGAAAATATTACGCTCAAAAGGATATAATTTTTGAAGTCCACTTAGTCCAACTTTAACGAGTCAAATTTGATTAATCTAAGTTTCAAGTCGAGCTCGAGTATGAGATATGGATCGTGACCTACATGTTTTAATTTAGATATTATTTGATAATTGGGCCCGTGTTTATGTTTCAAGAAAAATTTGAGAAGTTTAAAATCCTAATTAAGATAGTATTCAATACGTATATCTTATTGTGAGATAATGGTGATCTTCTGGAATTTTAATTTGATTATGGCAGCTTGATATCTAAGGGATATTATTGATTAAGTTGGTAACTTAAGATAGAAGTCCATTTGTTGCACACTTCTTAGCTGATCACGTCGCTCTTGGCTAAAGATTTTTGTGTTGTGTTTTTACTGGAGTTGTCATTATTTTTGAAGTTTAAGCAGTTGTTTTTTCTAATGTGTGTTTAACATGATTTGGCTGATGGTGCGTGAGAGTGTAGATGCTATGTTTTCCTTTCCTCTTGCGTGACTAAACTTGGCTGCGTAATTGTTGATAGCAGTTGTGTTCTTTCATGTTCTTAAAAGACTATTGAGGGCAATTTTGGCAGCTATTCTTTGGTGGTGTTCACGTGATTTTGAGGATGTGTTTTTGGGTTAATTGTGTGATTTTTTGCAGCTGATTTGGTGGTTCTTTAGTGTTAGGATGGTGGCTATTGCGTGTGACTTTGCGGTTGTCTTTTTGGTGTGGTAATGTGTGAAAACTCTAAAAGTTTTTGTGATTTGTGCAGGTATATTTTCGAGAATATTGAGCTATCTTTGGCAATTGATTTTTGGTGATTCTATGCATCTTGAATAGCTGTGTTTTCAGTAGTGTTGCATGATTTTCAGGGTTGTCTAGATGTTGGTTTTTTAATGAAAAACGTCTAGGAGATGTGTGTTGTTGTAACTATATTTTTTGTGACGTTTCAGTAATAAAACGTTTGTTTGATTGATGTTATTTTGATGTTGTTGTGGGTGGGCTGATTGTAATTCTTCTCAATAGTTCACAACAGATATTATTCTACCACTTCCTACACTTTTGGTTGATGAAGCTGAAGAATTGTTAAAACGAAATTATTGATTAATGTCGTGATTAATCAATACAATTAGACTAACCCTATAATTGCAACATGCTAGATTCAAGAATTGGATGGACAAATACCTGTCAATTCCAATTGAGTCCATTGTTGTTTTCTGTTAAATGAAGCGATAGAGATGCAAATGATTGACTACTTGTAACATCCCGTTACTGTCATTAAGGGTATTTTGGTAATTATGAGTCATACTGATAGGATTGCACTGCATTCACT
>JAOTIZ010000202.1:1504839-1518922 GCA_027123425.1 Erythroxylum panamense | reverse complement strand
AATCTTAAAATAATCACGAAGATAGATTTTTGAAAATTGTAAAAATTTTGTATAAAAATATAAAGATAAATAGGCTTATTAATTAATCTGAAAATTTTATTTGAAAAATATTTTTTAAAAAAACTCTAAATTTGAGATTATAAAAAAGTATTTTTTAAAAAAAGTTATTTTTATTAAAAAAATATTTTTAAATTTTACAATTAGAAATTTGTGATAGGAAAAGTATTTATTTATTAAAAAAAGTACTAAATCAATCACTGTCATCAGTCACGTGCCTAATAAAACAAACGCCGCCGTCTACTCAATTACTAAATACTTGGGCCCCACCTCTATCCACTGGTGCGCTTACGTGCTGCTGTTCTTTGTCAGCTATATGATTAACGGTCACATCAAAAGACGAAACTGCCCTCACCCCGTCGTTGGAACTGAGAGAACATTTCCGTAAATTTTTATACTTAGGTGGGCAAAACGCCAAGTGCGAGGGCTCCAAAACGTGGGTCTATAAATATGAACATGTGCACGCCGTCAACACCGACCGTTAGGCACACTCTGTCTCTCTCACTCGCCGACTTCCTCTCTCGTCGATTTCTAGGGCTTTCGTCTTCTTGATTCCTTTGCAAATCGAAGAAGTACACTTGCCGGTGTTATTCCTTTCGTCTTGGAGCTCGAATTTTACGATTTAGTTGATGAGGGAATCGGGAAATCTCGGATCGGGACACGAACCGGTACCCCAATTGCCGGTGAAGCGGGAGATCACGGACGATCACTTGGAGGAAGAACACGGGACTCTCAACAAGCGGTCGAAGACGTCGCAAGTGAGCTTCTTTGTTGTTGTGTTGAGGTGTACTGATTAGTACAAATAAGAAACTTACTTCTCTCTGTGTTTCAGTTCAGTTTTTCCGTTTGGTCTATACAATATTTTGTTAAAATTTTGAAATTCGCTGGCTAGGTGTAGAGATTTTACTTGCAAGAGTTGACCTTTTTCTTTTTCTTTTTTTTTGGTGCTCAGTGGGGTGCGGGTGCTAATGCAATTAGTTTTCAGTACAATCCTCTTGATGAGCCTAGCCCACTAGGCTTGCGGCTGCGGAAGAGCCCATCGCTTCTAGACTTGATCCAGAGGAGTATCTCTCAGGGGAGTGTCTCAGCGACGGGGGGTCAGGAGACTGAAAGTCATAATTTGATATCAAAGAAAGAGAGTAGAAGAGTAGCTCCCTCTGGCACAACTGACAAGCTAAAGGCTTCTAATTTTCCTGTTTCAATCTTGAGAATTGGGAGCTGGGAAGTATGTTTGTGATGATACTTTTGGTTCTTTCTTTTAGTTTGTTTTTGTGGTGATTAATTGGCGTGGGGTTACTGAAGCTTTATTTGTTGGCAGCGTAAGGCAAAGAATGAAGTTGATTTGGTGGCCAAGTGTTATTTTGCAAAGCATAAACTGGTGTGGGAAATTCTTGAAGGTACTCTTAAGAGTAAGATAGAAATCCAATGGTCTGATATTATGGATTTGAAGGCGAATTGCCCCGATGATGGACATGGGACATTAAATGTTGTGGTAATTTATTGACCTGCAATTCGTCCAAGTTGTGCTTTTATCTTAGTTATTGCGGCTGTTATTCATGAACGTTTATTGGTGATTTCTTCTGCGATGCAGCTGGCTCGACAGCCCCTTTTCTTCAAGGAGACTAATCCACAGCCCCGGAAGCATACATTGTGGCAGGCCACAGCAGATTTTACAAATGGCCAGGCTAGCATACACAGGTTATTTCATTATTGATTTCCCTCTTTCGCTGTTAGGTGGTTTCCATTATCTGGTTGTGAAATATTTAATTTTGGTGGTAATTTTTTTATTATATGAGCCGTTAAATAGTTAATCCAGTAGAATATCTGAGCTCGTGTATCCCCTTTATTAACAACTCATCTTATCTTTACTGCTGTTAACATATAAGACGAGAAACTATCTTTATGATTCCTTAGGCTTTTCTACCAACTATGTTGAGCCAAGCCTTCTTTTGATACATCAGATGCTAGATTCTACTATTAGATATTTCCTTCAATGATGCCTCAATTAATTCAATAAGTTGAAAATCTTTTGTTGAGCCATCTGGAGGTTACCCTGAAATGCTATAATGTGATTCTGTAGGCAACATTTTCTGCAGTGTCAACCAGGGTTGCTGAACAAGCATTTTGAAAAGCTTATACAATGTGACATGCGTTTGAACTTTCTAAGTCGTCAGCCAGAAAAAATATTGGATTCACCATATTTTGATCAATGCCTGTCTAGTTTGGAGGATCCGGTAGAATCAAAAGATCTAATTGAGACTGGTACAGGAACCTCTATATCGGGTTCCCATGGTTTGGGATCACCAGCTGCAGCTCACTCATCTTCTCTGGAAAATGAAATATGGGATCCTACCAGTTTAACTTTAGAGCATGCGTCACAAGAAGCCCCTTCTCCTGTATCAGGTGTGTTGAATTGTTATTGCATTTTGTTTTTTTAGAGCATGCGTCACAAAAAGCCCCTTCTCCTGTATCAGGTGTGTTGAATTGTTATTGCATTTTGTTTTTTTTTGTAATTTGTTTTATATTCTTAATATTTTGTTTTTACGTCAATGAATGTGGAAAAAACTAAGGAATAGGGTTCCTCCTTGCCCTTGGTACTCTCTGTTTTCTTTAATACTACTATGTTTGGATTATTGTATTATGCAATACCGTGGCATTCTTGTTAATTATTGCAGCCTTCTACCTCTTCTTTATTTTCGTGCTTCTAAAAATTTCAAATACAGAATTTTCTAAAGCTATGTCCTATGGTTGCTTGTCTTACCTTATAGTCTTAATTGATTATCGAATTACCTACCCTGTTAGTGATGGACAATTGTGCTATTGAAGGGAGTGGAAATTGTGAAGCTGTTAATTCAAGAGGACAAAGGGATTGGAATCAGATAAAAGTTCCAGGATTGCACCCATCTATGTCAATGACTGATCTCATGAATCACATCGAAAATTGTATTTCAGGACGGGTGACCTCTGGAAATCCTCCCTTTTCTGCGGATGGGTCAGAATGCCAAGTAATGTTAGAGGATGTTGCCCAGTACCTCCTTAGTGATACTCAACTAACTATGTCTTCTGATGAGAAAAGGTTGATGTCGAGGGTCAATTCTCTTTGTTGCCTTCTGCAGAATGACCCATCTGCAAACCAGAACTTGCAACATAATGATGAAAGTTGTGTTGAGGAATCTCAAGTGATCGATACAAATGAATTGTACCACAAAAAACCTGATGGAATTGCAAAGGAGGTTTCTGTCAGCAAGCAGGCACCAGGCATGTCAAGGAAAGACTCTTTTGGGGAGTTGATGCTTCATCTCCCTCGAATCGCTTCTCTTCCATCGATGTTCTTTAACGTATCAGAGGAAGATTGTGGTGGTCAAGGTAGAAGATAGTGGGAGACATTCAAACTAGATGGTGCATGTCATGGTTCTTTGTGAAGATACATGGTGGGTGACATTCAAACTAGATAGTGCATGTCATGCTTCTTTGTGAATATTGGAGTTACTTTCAGTTTTGGATGTGATATATATGTAGTGTCTGAAGAAGTGTCTTGGGGAGCTATGGGTTTCAGAAATTTGTTTTGATGAAGAATCCCAGACAGCATAGTCCAGTGTAGAATATTACAATAGGGGCTCTCGCTTTGTTATTGGTATTAGAGAATCTGATGTTGCTATTTCAAGTAATCTCACGTTGGCTACTTCTGAATCAATGTCAGATGCCTTGACAGCAACTTTATTAGCAGTTGCTTAGTACCCAGACTGCAAACTTAGGGATAAGACTGCAAATTACTGAACTTTTTCATTCCTGAACTCTCTTAAGTTCATGCTTATTGGAACTTGTTTTCTTTCCTTTTTCAGATACACAACTTCATAAGAATTCATATTCAACTGGAGGTAGATATCTCTAGATAGTGGAGGTTTTGGGTAAGAACCCAAAACCCTACAACAGTTGGTTATGGTAGTTGATGGTGGAGAAGACATTTCCTCATAGAAGAAACTGATATGGCATAAGTTGTACATGGAAGTTATTAGACTTACCCCGATGAGTCGTACCGGGAACCTCCTGCGGTGTAGTGGTGGTGGGTCGGAGTCGTTGAAAATTTACAAGTGGAGTAATCGCACATCAAAAAGAGATATAAGAATGAAAGGCCTCATTAACCCTTCATTAATATTAAAGTTAGGTTGGTAAAATCTGATTAATAGAGATTCATGGAGTGATTCAAATGATTTCGTAAGAACCATATGTTGAGAGGGAGCTAGTCGGGCATGAATGAATCTACTTGTGAAAGAGAGTAATTCATATTGAAAAGAGACACAAGAATAAATTGAGTTACATTCAAAGATAAAACTTATAAAAGATGTCTAATTGTATATTCGATCCAATTTCTCCCCGATCCATGTGACAAAGATTTTGGAGATTATAGTGAATATGATCGTTTTTAAGATGACGAAGTTGAAAAACTTAGAAAGTGTCTTTAATCTTTTGTTTTGAATTGGAGTTTAATTTGTGCTCTTCTTATAATTATATATATATATATATATTGTACTCAATATTCTGTGTAAAATATTAAGGACGACAATTAACCAACTATAAATCTAGATCTACGTTTTTTCAATTGATCGATTTATGGGTCAGGCTTAGGTCCAGACTGACTCAAGATCTAATTCTTCTAAATAAAACGCTTACAAAAGTTAGATCTCAGGTATCGTTTTGTTTAGAAGAGTTGGATCTAACCCAGTATAACAATTTAAAGCAAATTAGATTTTTATTTTAGAATCATTTTGTACAAAGAGAATGACACAAATTACATTCCTAAGCCTTGATATTTATAATTGATATAATTTACTTTATATAACAATTTCAACAAATTAAACTTTCTTTTGGAGTCATATTGTATAAAGAGAATGACAAATTACATGACTAAGCCTTGGTATTTTAATATTATAAAATAAATTTTATAAAACATATGTTTTTAATAAATAGAAAATGAGACAAATTTACAATCATTTAGTAATTATTAAATAAAATAATTTTTAATAGAAAATTTTAATGATTAAAATATTCAATCAGTTTAGTCGGATCAATTGTAAAAACTTTGAACCATTCAATTTTTCAGTTCGGTTTTCAATTTATCATTTTCGATTTATTTTAATAACTTTCTCTGTTAAATTCTGATCAATTTATTAATTAATCGATCAATTTTTATTAATTAATAATTTCTAATAAAATAAATAAATAAATAATTTTTTATTTAATATTCACTTTTTAATTAAACTTTAATTTTTATGAGAACAATCTTTTTCACTCTTATTTCAAATTCTTTAGTTTTATTAAATCTTTAGTCGGTTCTATATCGATAAAATATTAGTTAAACCTTTTAAATCTTAACTCTCCCGTTTTATCAATTTAATTTCCATTCGGTTTTAAAACATTAGATAATTTAACAAAAATGATAATTACAAAGAAATTAGAGGAATAAAAACCATAATATATAGGAAATATTATAACTTTTAATACTCAAATGGAATCCAAAACTAATCACAAACTAATTCTATAATTATTTTAACATAAGCTAATTAAATTACCTAATCACCAAAAAAAAAGGTTTTCTAAAAATCATCACCTACCACTTTCGTGTATACCAAGACTTTCCCACTCTCAATGCAACCGTCACCTTCAAGCCTCACGAGTGCATATACACCGCCTTCTTTCCTCCCTGTCAACCTCGGTAGACGGATCCGGACCCGACCCACGACGGCAACTCCGGTGGAGGTTCCTGGGTCGGAGTCAGCCGGACGAGAAAAGCTCAGAACTTCCATGTATAGAAACCTGCAATTTTGGCCCGCTTCCAACTCCAGTCGATATTCTTCTCCCCAGGTTGGTTCTGCTGCAACCGTAGTCGAACCTCGAGCCTCAGGATTAAGCCAAAACACCACCCTGTAAAGCTTGTTACTTGTCGGGTTCTTCCTCAACAATCTGGCGGTTTCGATTTTAACTATTAGAAACATTCTCGTACTCTTTTAGGATGAGTCTGAAGAAGCAAACCTTCTGTTCGTGAATATATAGAGAGGCAGAGAGCTTCATGTACAATGAAATAAGCAAGAATTTAAGGATGATTAAGGATGATTAATTAGTACGTTGAATTTTGGATAATGCATACACCAAAAGAAAGGATTTTGGTTCATGCTATGAGCTCTTTTTTTTTACAAAAAATCGTGAATCGATTAATTAATCAGTTAATTTTGATTAATTAATAAGTTTTCATAAATTAACATCAATTGTAGCACAATTGCTCGAGATTAATGATTTAACAATTTTGAATGATTATAAGAGATGGGAATAAACAAACCATTTGCAGAAACGAGTTAAAAGTGAAAGATAATCCAATTACTTGACGTGTATGTATGAAAAGGTATGTAACTTGAGAGCCTGAGCAAGATCAACCAAAGCTCAAGAAATGGGCAAATATTCACAGTTTTTGTACATCATCATCAGAAGAGTTTGTATGTACAAGAAGGATATGCTTAAACTTGAATCCATCGTATATGTACAGAAAGAAACATAAGTGCACTTGGGAAGTGGCTGTCACACTTATCTTTCATTGTTATATATGTACAATTAGTGTCTTCCATCACTTCTTATCTGTCCAGTTCAGGAAGGAGGTGGTGTACGAATGGCCATGTCAGGTAACATAGCTACTGTTACTATGAAGAATTCACAACCAATAGGGAGACCATAAGGGTTTGAAGTTGATCCCAAATTCCTAGTCAATCTGTCATTTCCCGGGTCAGATGTTAGAAGATCCACTTGTTCTTTCCTAGCATGCTCAGACATAGTTGAGGAAGGAGGTGACGGCTTCACTATTTGCCGATCAATGTGCACAATCTGTCCAACAATGTGGGTCGGTCGGCTGGGAAGATGATCAGTAAACAAGGCCACTGATTCAGCAGACAGATAGTAGTTACTGCAATTCCGGTTAATTGCCTCATAATGTCCAACTGCATTCAACACAAATGCAGCAATCTCCTGCACTTCCAACTGATTAAAACATATCTTTTCCTTGCTTGCCTGTGAAAGCCAGGACGGATCACAAATTAAATTAATAGAGAATCAAGCAAAGGTCTCCTATCTCACCAAAAGGTCAGGGGGGAAAAAGAGCATAGTATGGCTGAACAGTATTAAGTAGCATGTTGCAGAGTTTACATCTTATAGAAGGTATCCATGCAGGTATCTTTCCAAGAAATTGAGACAATTAGCAAAACTAAAACTAGCATACCTGCTTCTCAAGCTGGTGTTTTTTGTATAGTGTGGTAACCAGCTCTTTCTTATCTTCTAATTCCTTCCTAAGCAGGTCATTACCGGCTTCAAGCTTTCGAAACTTTTCAAGCAGCTCTTCATGGTGCCTTGATCTATCTGCAAGAACCTTGATGCATTTCTGGAAGTCAACAGATGCATCATCGTCTTTGTCACCAATGGAACTGAAAGTTCAAATGAAAAGGCAATTAAATTGCTGCAATTCTAATCATCAATGGAACAATTTAAAAAAATTAGGTGCATTTTGAATCAACATAAAACACTACAATGGTGATTCTGTGAACATAAGCCAGAGTAAAAGACAACTCTTCATTTAATAATAATCTATTTCGATAAAGTTCAAGCTTCTCTGAATTCATTTGAAAAATTAGTGGCTCCTCCCCATCTCCCGTTCATATTAGATGGGAAGAATAAAACAAAAGTTGGCAATCCCATTCTCTCCCTCACTCTTTAATAAATCAGATCACTACTTGATGGGGCACTTCAGTTTCCCTCCATAGAAAGCAACAAAATACGAATATGGAAACAGAACAAGAAAACATGCAGGATTCTAGTTGAAAACTGTCCCCATAAACATATCTTACTTGGCCAAAGATTGAGCAAAAGCACTAAGGGAATCAGCAAAGCTATTAACTCCTCCAGCAGTAAGCACGGTGCTTCGAAATCTTTCGAAAAGGCCACGCAATTTCAGAAATGATGCACGCAGCGAATTGTACTCCGAGGCTCTCCTATCAGCCGCACAGAGATGGGTTTGTGCTTCCTTTCTTGCCTCATGAAGACAATTCTCCAAGTGAGCGCAATTCATCTATTGCATGGAGAAGCAAAACATGTCAGAATAAATAAGTCTCACATTACTGCAAGAATAAACTCAAAAGGGGGTATGTAGTTTGCAGTATAATCCGTTTCGGTTACTACCTATCAATTAGCTATCATTGAATGCAACAAACAATAGTAAATATTGGAACATAGATGATAGTATGCTCTTTTTTGCAAAGTCAACACAGTATCTTGTGCTCATCGAAACAGGGAATTTGGGCAAATGTGAGAGATTATTGTCCATGCTTATGTAAGAGATTATTGTCCATGCTTTAAAAGAGAGACCTTCTTTGTACAAGATAATTAATGCATCTCTCAACTGTATGAATAGTTTGACTAACTATACAAGAGACTATCAAAAAGGAGGCAACTAATGCACTGTGGCTAAGAAGCATCCATGCTGAATCATACTAGTAGAATATAATAGGGGTAAAATGACATAAACTGACCAACCAAAAATAGGGGAAACAAACAACAAAAAAAGTAAAGAAAAATAGTAGCCTTGGCAAATTCTGAAAAACAAAATCAAAACAATAACATAATTGAAAGAATTCACACAAATAAAGAAATAACCTGAGATTCGTCAAGGAGCTTTCGACTTATTTCCAACTCCCTACTTAGCATGGTGACCTCTTCCATTGCAGCTTTCAGTTTGCTTTCAGTTTCACTTAACTGGTTTGATTTTTCTGAAAGCATAACCTGCAATTCTGATATAAGATTTTCGCCAAGTTTAGGTTTACCAGCTGGCTCAGATGGTATGTTTACAGGTCCACACATGCTCTCAGCAGTGGAACTGTTTGTCATTGACGTTCCCAATTGTCCCACCGTCTTATCTTTCCTATCTTTATCACTGACTTGCAGTTCTTCACGGTGGGGCTCCAACATTGATGAGTCCAACTGAGTGTTAAGCATCCCAGAAGAATCCATCATATTATCATCGACACCTTCTCGGCCTTTGCTTGGCTGTCTGGTGAAGATCCCAAGCTTTGCGTCAAAGGAACTAGAAATGCACGAAACCTCATCCATGGGCTCCGAAGTTGATGCATATGGCATGTGTGCTTCTCCACCACTAGATCCTTCGAGTTTGTAATTGACCTTCACAGCTGGGTGTGTGACATTAGATAAATCCTTGCTACTTGGAAGTTTCTGTCCTTGCAAGTACGGATCAGATAATCTCTGCTCTAATTCTAGAATACGCTTCTCATATGACAAGCACTGCTTTTGCTTTGCCTCAAGCATAGACTGAAGATGTTTTCCATATCTATCTTTCAGTTGCAATGCTTCAGCTGTCTTCTCCGCAGCATTCTTCAGCAAACTCTCAGCTTTACTATCATCTAGTGAGTCAAACTCAACTTCAGGGCAGATAGTGCATATATGAGCTATTGCAGAAGCAAGGTCTGCTTTCAGTTTTGCATTCTCAACCTCCAGCTTGCTAGTTCCAGCAATCTCTACGAGCTCAGAACCCTCAAAAAGCTCCTCAGTATCATCTTTCTCAAGATTATCTACCACAATCTCATCCATCTCAGCTGAACGAGAACTGTCATTGGACATAGAAAATGAACCTCTCAAGCTAGTATGCTTGTCCCACTTTAGGGTCAACCCTACCAAATACTCTGGTGCATATCGTTCCAGGTCTGGGATGTCAATATCAAGCAAATTAGTATCAAAAGGAGCAACATTGACATTGCATTGACTAGGTACATCATGCAACCCCATAGAAGTTAATATATCTCTTGGTATGTATGAACCATGAGCTTTAATAAATTCTTCCCGCCTTCTAACCTCAGTCTCTCTCCTTGTAGCAAGTCTTTCAGCCAATTGTCCAGCCATGCCCATGTAGAGTTTCATTGAAAACTTCCTTCTAATTATTTCTGCAAGGCAGGCTCTATATGCAGGACCTATCCCACGAACCATCTTTAGATCTGTAAATATAACCTCTTGACGCTGCATAGCCTCCCTAAAAACAGGAAACTGTAACTTAGCATCCTTAACAATAGAGGTGGCGTATAGTATCTTTTGCATGTAACGATGGACAAAGAGGATCATCTCATTCTTCTCATTTTTACATCTCTTGAGCAGCTCCAAAATTGCATTGCCACAGGCCTCCATTTTAGGCAAATGACTCTTGTCATGGACATCGTACATTGGACCAAGGGCTGCAACTGCATCATGAGGACGAAGTGATGAGGAAAATTGGCAGGACAAGCAATCATCCACAAGCTTCTTTACGGTGTTGACATCTTTACTGCATTAATAAAAGTATATACCATTAGCAAACAGAAATACCGTATATAAGGAAGCATACTCTTCAACTGCAGAGTTGCTTAATGGCACTAATATAAACAAATCATTTGGCACATATAACAAAATTTCTGTCAAATAGTTGTTTGCATTGCATACTTCAAAGCCATCTCTGAATGGTTTCAATATCTACTAATGTTATCAGCTTAAAAACTTAACAAACTGGATTTACATAACTAAAATCCAATAGATGCATGAACCTTAACTCCCAACAATCAATAGAATCTAGAGAAAAGAAAGTAATTCCCACACTTAAGTTATACGTGAAAATTTTCATCAAGAACCAATCTCAATATCATGAAGGAGAAAGAGGATGTTCATGCACAATCACACAAAAGTAAGCAACAACACAACAATGCGGAGAAAAAGTTGAAGGGACTCTGAACCAAACAATAACGGTCAAGGATTTTGCATCAACATCACTGCCAATTTATGATTCAATCAAGCTATGGCGAACATTTTATACAGTAACATATATAAACAATAATAGTGATTTACATAAACAGGCTCTAACAATTAATGGTTCAGCCATGCTATGGAAAACAGTTTAATGGTGTAAAGTTAGAATGAGCACTTGCCAGCAGCAATATTCACAATTGGGGCTACATCTTCATATTAAGATAGATAAGTGAATCCAATTCAATACGTTGGTTTATAAATTGATACTCACCACCCCCTTCCCTGCAACAAAAACCCCAACCACCCCTTATGTCTGCTTTAGCCCATACATATAAAAATACACTTAGATATGCTTACAGAAAAATTCAAACAGAACTCGCATCTATGCAAGTAAGAAGGGTGGTTTCTGAAAAAAATAAGGTAAGATTGACATGCAATTGTTGTAACACAAAAATCATATATTATGCCTATGTACACTATATTTATAAATTCAAGCTAGAAATAACTAATACAGGCTAGGCTAGAAATAACTAATACTGGCTAGGCTATAGATCAGGATCCAGATATAGATCACAAGCAGTATTCTTAAACCAACTTTTGCAACAGAGCAACCAATAATCACAATCAAAATAGAAACTGAAGTAACCCCATTAATGATTTTGATGATTTACTAAGAGCAAAAGATTAAGACGGGAATCAAACAACCTCAAAGATTGCATTATGCTCTTCTGTTCATTGATATATGGTTGATGGTCCTTGATGGATTGCTCTAAATTGCTAATAGACATTAAAACCTTTGCGGTAGATAAATCACTGATCCTCCTCGACACTTCAGAAAACATCTGTTTAAACTCTGAAACCTTTTTCTCAAACTGCTTGTGGGAAGTGCTACAGTATTCCACGGCCCTTTTCAAGTTCTCCTCCTTAACAAAATCAATTAAGTACTTGCATGCTGGACTCTGCAATGCTGGATGAAGCTTAATAGACCTCAATCCCTTCAAATCTCTCTCAAGATTGGCCAAGAGTTCTTTATGTACCATATGCTGCTGTGTGTAGCGCTTCATGAATTCAGTGTAGCTTTGATGTATGAAACGAAAAAATTGCTCCAAATTATCTCTGGCGACCTCTAATGCCCTCCCCTGCACCTTTTGCTCCCTCAATAAACTTTCACAAGCCTCATAATTCGATTGAGTTCTACGGTAAATTACATGACCCCTGTGAAAATGATACCGAAATTGCCTCTCATAAGAGGGCAAAGCCTTCAAAGATGGATCAGGATCATCATCCAGAGGGTGAGGTTCACGATTGGGTGGTGGAGATGGTGGATCTAAATCTTCAAGTACATGAACTTGCTCAAGTGGAGGTGAGGAATTGTTTAGGAGCCTTGCCTTATTAAATATGAAAACTTCTCGATCACTAGATGGAAGCTTATAAGCAGAAAGTAGCCGTTGTGGTTCAAGTTTCATATCCTGACACAGAATGAGCTGATCGTTGAAGTTTATCCTGGCCACTGAGTCAACATATCGCATAACAGCCTCTACAGGTGTTGTTTCATCGCAATCAAGCTCAAAAGAGTTGCCATTCTCAGCTATACGAACCAGAAGCTTATCCTGATGAATCATACCCTCGGCCATGCTAGAACTCATCGTATCTTTGGAAGCAGAATTATTCACCACAAACTGCAG
The DNA here is from genome assembly GCA_027123425.1 of Erythroxylum panamense. Taxonomy (NCBI): domain Eukaryota; kingdom Viridiplantae; phylum Streptophyta; class Magnoliopsida; order Malpighiales; family Erythroxylaceae; genus Erythroxylum; species Erythroxylum panamense. The sequence continues at coordinate 1,506,365 of JAOTIZ010000202.1, read as the reverse complement.
AATATGTTAACTTATCAATATGACCTAACTATTGAAGCTAAAGCCCCAAAGTACGACCCAATACAGGCCAGAGATATAGCAGAAACAACTTGGAACGACTCAATTCAGTCCGTCCTCAAACTATGTGGGGAATCACCATCTTTCAGAGTTTTAGGCCTTGATTACCACTAACTCACTCCCAAAACCACACAAAAGGTGAATATGCAGTAAAACCCACGGGAGGCCAAACCGGAAAAAGCAACAGTTCCCACCGACCCACCTGGAGAATTTGCAATTTAAGCACCCAACTGAATTTATCTCCAAGACATAGACTTTAAAAACGAATCCTCCACAACCCGCAAAGTCAAAAGAACCCACTTCTTAAACTTCTTAAAAACCAATGAAATCCAGACAGACCCACCTTTGGATGTCTCACCGGAACCCTATCATCACCGACCCATCATCGGAATCACCAAACCAGACGCTTCCCAACTGACCCACCAATAAAACCAACTAGAAAAACACCAAATTAGGTTCCCACAATGCGCACTAAACCCATAAACCAAACAAAACAGAGAAGCCAATAAAAAAAAGGCGAAAACTTTTGCGAGATTTTCCTCACACAAAGCAATCACTTTGAAGTAGGAGATTAAAGCAATTGAAAGCAATTACGTGAAGAGAAGACGGGGAATCTAACAGGGAATACAACCGCTACACAAAAAAGTTCCTTCCACGAAACCTCCGCTGAATTTCTCTATATAATTTTTTAATATCGTTACAATTCTTATCTACCTTTTCTTCTGTGCTCTCAAATTCTTTAAGTAAAATGGGCTCATTCTCTATCAACAGGTAATAGAAAAATCACCAAGAACCTTCCGCGTGAAGCTGAAAACACCACCAGGAAGGCAGCAGAAGAGCTCTCTCTCTCTCTCTTTTCCTCTTCCTCTGTATCTCTCTACCTCTCTCTCCTTCTGCTATAAGTTTGGAAGAACAAAGAAAGCAAAGCAGCTTTCTGATTTATAGGCCCCACTCTCTTATTCCAATTCTAAGATAGTTTCTGACTTATCCTTAAAAAATCATATTTAAATTTTGGAGAAAAAAAACTAATTTTTGAAATTGGATTATTCTCAATCTTATTAAGGTTTGTTTATGAGCTTATCCTCCTCCTTTTTTTTTATATAATTTTGGATATATTTCCTTCATCATTAACAACATTATTCCATAATTTTAAATATTCAGCGACAACTCTCAGTCAGAGTTCAACTAAAATACGAAATCTGGAGAAATCTAATAATACATGCAATTTTATTTAAGTTAAATAGACGAAGAATATGTTTAGAAAAAGATAATAAAAATAAAATATTATGAAAATTTTAATTAAAAATTATTCTAATTTTTAGTTAAATATTTTTAATAACATTAAATTTTAATGAATTACATCAGAAAAATACTTTATTATAATTATTTATAATATATTTTATTTTTGTACATCTATTTTAATATACAATTTATTTGTATAATTTATTTTCAAAATTATAAAACAAAAT
>JAOTIZ010000202.1:1468634-1491473 GCA_027123425.1 Erythroxylum panamense | reverse complement strand
GTCGTTTCTTGAGGGTTGCTTTCTATGCGTGCGTAGAGTCTTTGAGGAAATGGTTTGCGGATCTCAAACTTAGTTGCGATTGCTATTTTGGAGACAATAGCCATGTTTCCTTCCTAGATTCAATGATTTCTCATTTTCTCACTGTGGATTCAGTTAAGGAGCACGTGGTAGTCTTCTGTCATGATATACCTTGCCATTCGATATATGGACATGGTTATTCGTTAACGGATATAGCCTTGTTCAAGTTCAGTTTAAAAAGTCGTGATGGAAGTATGAAAATCTTGAAGTGGGGGGTCACTCCAGTGCATTCCCAAGATCAAGATGAACTCTGTCAAACATTCGAGTTTCCTACTCCAAAGTCCACGGTGAAGATAGAAGAAGCTGTTGTTGCCGACTCCAAAGTCAGAAAAAGAAGGGAGAAAATTGCATGTGGACAGTTGTTCCCATGCAAGAAGAAAAAAACATGAAGAGGAAAAAAAAATGAAGAGGCCGGCCGATTGTGGACATACTCGTATAGAAGAGTAAAAAAAATGAAGGCAGGCTAGTTGTGCGACAGTCAGCGTATGGAAGGCCTGAGAGTCGAGATCCTCTGTCTGACTTTGTCTCAACCCAAAAACGTCGTCGTCCTAATTACAAAAATTCACAACTGATAGAAAGGTTCACCTAGCCTGTTAGTCTTCCAAGTTTCACCGTGACTCTACATCCTCATCATCTTCGTCTTCGTCTTCGTCTTCATTCTCGCTAGTGCCCTAAAATTGTCATATGTTCTCAATTTGTTTGCCACCACTCTATACCCTAATTCCTCACCGCTCTCTGTCCAGATTTGACTGTTTTGGGGCAATCTATTGTGATATGTTGAGCCAATATGCTATTCGTTGTAGTTATGACATCCAATTGTCATGCAAGGCTATTGTCCATCCAGATCTGCTGTTGCAAAATTTCGAGCACAGGCAGTTTATGCTGAGTTCATGAAGCAATGGAATATTGGAGTTTATTTCTCGTAAAGGTTGGTTTGGCAGCTCTTTCTACAAATATGTTTGATATGAAATTCGCTCATGGCCATGTATTTGATAAGAGTATATGGTCCTTGAATGTGCACAGGTTTCAAGAACTAGCAGGGGCTCTAGATTCAGCACTCTCAGCTACCACTTTCATACCTATTCAGAATGGAGACTCCAATTATCCAATGGCATAACTTTGAAACAGGGTACCACTCTCTTGGAGAGCCCTAGATCTTGTTGGAGAGACGACGTTATTATCGTCTATTCCTCTGACAAGTTCCTTCGCTTATGCTTACAGCTGCTTTCAAGTTCTTATGTTTTACAGCAAATTCGATGAATTTGATTGACAATGTCCATGAAAGACATAAGATCCACGGTGCTAAATTCCTATTTATTGCCTTACAGATAGTCGAGATGGTTGTCATCTGGATTGGCTGCTAGGAGGATGGGTAATGTTGGCACCACATCTGGGTCTGAATGGGCAACTTATGTTGCTCCTGATGATTTTGTTTGTGTATGTATTATTCCATGATTCTACCATATCTTTTACTTAAGATAGAGTAGCATTTATGTGTTTGCATGTTTATTGCCCTATAGTGCCCATCTTTGTCTGTCTGCATTTGGCATTCGATAGCATGCTTTGTCCATCTAAATTCTATTTTCTGTTCTACATTCTTGTACCCAGATTTGCAAACTATATTTCCAGGATAACATATTATATCAGGTGAATGTTTAATTAGCACTATTTTTTTTGCAAATTATTCGTGACATTAATTTTCTCTCTAAGGAGGTTTGTGGGACATTAATTTTCTCTCTAAGGAGGTTTGTGGGAACTATATTAAACATGTAGTTAAGCTTCTATCTTCATGTTCTACTGATATTCTTGATGTAGAAAAGCAAAGCATATTGCAAGGTGGAAAATCATTGAATGGTTCGGCGTTTCTAGCTGTTAAAGTGAACACAGATGCATTGGTTGATAACGCTGTCAAGGTAAAACTGTCTCATGAAAGGTTGCTCACTTAATCTGATTGGAATGCTTGAGCTTGAAAGCCCATTAGATAGTTTAATTCATTAACAAATTTATGGAATTTCGTTTGTTTGTAAATGTTGGACAGGACTTGAGACAGTTGAAGGGAATTACTGCAATTTACAGGATAACCAATAAGCCTCTTCCTGTAAGACACTCACCCTATGTCTCTGGTGTCCTGCAACCACTAAAGGTAAGGTTTTGTCAGCTTGCTATTTTGTCTCCTTTTTGGAATAAATATCCTAACTAGTTTTTCACATTTAGACTGGTTTTAGGTCTCATTCCTTGTTTCTTGCTGAAGTAGTATGTGATATTTAAAAAGCTTGCGTTCCAAAAGTTAGTCTAACAAGAATGTAAGATTTTCAGAATAGATGCATGGTGTACGTAACTTTGTAATGGAACAAGGACAGGGTTCTTTATGTTAATGCATATGCAGTAGGTTGTTGTATAGTAACTAAACAATCCTGTCAATGAACTTGTTTCCAATATCTAAGCTTTGTTGAAACTGCTCATAGTCACTTGTTTAACTCATTGCTTCTCTGTAGTTCTGTGGTCATCATAATGGAACTTATCTCTGAAATTGCAGATTAGTAGTCAGGTGCTTGAGTAACTATTCTTTGTCACAGGTAATTCTAGATGGTGAACGAGTGATGACATATTTGACTAAGGACACTAGGAATGAATCATTACATGGTGCTACAACCGATATTATTTGTTGCTACTTTGAATTAGCCGCTGAACTCGTTAATGTGGTTGGTATCTAAAGAAGAATATCCTTCAAGGACTATGTAACAGCTAAGCTCACAGTAAAATAACCAACACAAGGTCACGGTAAAATATCTCCTCATTTTCGCCATCTCTTTGATGGTTAGCGGAAGGCGGTGCTTCCACATTTCTGCGACCGCCTAACACTTCCAACAATTTTAATTTCAATTAAATTAATTGGAATCTCTAGTCTTTCCCGTATTTTATTAGTTAATTCAATAATTAAAAAATTTAATCGATTCGACCAATTTAATCATAAAAATCTTAATTTGTCTAATTTTTCGGTTCAATTTTTATTTTTTGTTCGATTTACTTTAATAACTTTTATTATTAAAAATTAATTAATTTATTAATTAATCAGTCTATTTTTATAAATCAATAAATTATTATAAATTAATTTTTTAATTAATTTTCAAAATTTTATAATAACAATAGCTTTCATTCATATTTTTAATTATTTTAATTATATTTAATATTTAACTAATTTTATAATAATGTTAAAATTTCTATACTTTTTTCTTTCTTTATCGATTTACTTTTGTTTCAGTTTTTAGAAGATTTAGTTTGTCGAATGAATGATGCAAATTGTTCCCAACTGAAGTTCGGGGACCACTAACACGAAAGTACCTCGTCCTATCAATTACAATCTTCTATAACATTTTTTAAAGGATAAGATGAGCCGCCATGTGAGTGGACTGCGTGTTACATATAATAATTCACTTATTTTAAAAATCCTATAAAATGAATTCACTAATTGATTATCGCCATGACTTATGACAAAGTAAGTTGAAACAAAGTGAGATTATTAGAAATGATAATAAGATAAGTTGAATGTTAGACTGGTTTGTCGTGACACTTATAATGATTCTAACTTAATTTTGTTTGAATTATATTAAAATAATATTATCTTAATTTTAAAATTTTATGTTACAAATTTTTAAGTGTATCTTGAAAAGAAGAGAGATTAAATAGAGAAGTCGAAAGTACTTTTATTTAAATTAAATTATACCTTTAATATTAGAGTCTTCCTATTCTCATTGGAAGATAAGGTCAGTGACAATATGGAATGAGATGAAAAGGTTATTCTATGAAAAATTCTTCCCTAACGAGTGTGTAGAATATGCTCATTATATGGATATCCTACATATATGTGCCCTATATTGCAACAAGACTCCCTTCAATAAGCTAACGTAATAGGGGGATTTCTGAGTCAAACTTAATGAAATATATGACCCTTATTCTAATCATTATAATACAGGATAAAGGGATCATCCAAATTTTAGCTATGGAGTCAAGGAAGGCAGCAAAGGTATAAACATCACAATTTAAGTAGACAATCTTAAGCCCCTGCATACACTCAATCTCAATCTTCAAATTTAGGTATGTTTTTGGATATTAAGACATTTACTACTAATCTAAAAAATGTCAATAGGAAACAAGAGTAAGTCTTCAAAACTTAGGGAATCATGACACTTAATTAGTCACATCTGTTAGAAAATTGGAAGCACAAGTATCGAAAAATTTACATTTTTAAATGATGGTGAATCCTAAGGAGAATGTGAGTGTAATGACTTTGAGAAGTGATAAGGAAATGCAATCTAGATCTTCCTTACTAATGAAATTCAATCTGGATCTTCCTTACCAATAGAGGTAGGTAGAAAAATACGATGAATGAGAAAAGAATGATGAACCTCCAATTGAAGAATCAATAAAGATAAAAGATGATTTATCTTCACTGATATCAACTAATGCACGTGTACCGCATTTCCTTAGCAGGTTGGTTTTATTAAAAGAAGAGAAACATGAAAGGGAGATCTTATAAACTTTCAAAAAGGTGGAAATCAATATACAACTTCTAGAATTCATCAAACAAATTCCGAAATTTGCAAAGTTTTTGAAAGAACTATGCACAAATAAAAGGAAGTCGAAAGATAAAGAGAGTATAATTTTGGATAAAAATATATCAGCAGTGATAAATATAAATTTATCAGAAAAATGTAAAGATCCAAGTATGTTTATACTTCTATATGTTAGTGGTGAAAAGAAATTTGAGAGTGTCGTACTAGATTTAGGTTTATCTATTAATGTCATATAGTACTCAATTTATCAAGCTTTAAATATGAATTCTTTGCAAGAAACTAATGTAATTATTCAACTAGTTGATTGTTCTTATGTGCATCCTATGAGTATTATTGAGGATGTTTTATCGAAGTTAATAAGGTATTCCCAATGGATTTTTATCGTGAGGAAGCTTATGAAAATAATTCACTCTGCTTTGATTTAAAGGCTTAACGAATCTTAAACACTTTTAGTGTATAGAGAAATCCATAAATGGGTGCATCTTGCTTCGTTTGATTTTAATGGAATAAATGAGATGCTTTGTTTTCATTCTAATATTGTGTCCTATGAGTGCTTGTTTTCTTAATTGTTATTTTGTCACATTTTTTAATATGTCTTGACTTTTGGGATTTTTGTGGATAACATGAAAGAAGATGAGAGGTTGTTATAGGGATAATTGACATATTGAAATGATGTATGCTTGAGGACAAACATGAGTCTGGTGTGGCAGAATTTGATAAGATGTTATTTAGTTATGTTAATTAAAATAATCTCTTTTATTTTAGCTATACTTTGGTGCTTAAATAAGAAAAATAATGTTTGTTTTGTTTTAGGAGATAACAAGTAAAAATTGCATCAACTTGGAGTATTATTGGTTAAAATCACAATTTTGTAAAAAGTTGACATATTATTGTAGTGGATAAGACGAAATCACACCTAATGTCAAATTCACTTCAAGAGTTGGAATTCAATTAGGAAACTTCTTTTTATCCCTATTATGTAGCGATCTGGTTTTATTTTAGATATGGATCTTTGCAAGATAGAAAGAGACTAGCACTTGAGAAGGAAAAGAATACAAAAACACGTTTACCACCTTCTTCAATGCTCTCTTTTTCGTTTCTTCTTAGTTTTCTCTTAATCTTTCATCTTTCATCTTTCATCTATTTTTGGCGTTGAGGCAAAAGTCATGTGTGGTTAAAGTCATACATTTTGATTCAATATACTCAAAACTCTAGTTGTAACCTTGTGAGATTTTGTTCTAAACTTATATTCATGTTTTAATTCAAATATTTCTTGTTTTATGCTCTTAACTTCATAAATAATTAACGTTAATTATTCTATAGCTATTCATGAATTCAATGATCTATAATTGTCACGAATAATTGGTACAAATAGTAAATAGGTTATTTGTAAATTTACATATTAACTTATGAGAAACAATAAAACTAAGTTAAATAGTTGTAATTATCTCAATTATTTAATTTATGATATAGTCTTTTTCACCAAGCTTATTTCTATCATTTAGTTGATATGGAATGCTATTTTTCCTAGTCAATTGATAGTAAATTTTAATTTGAATGTTAAGTTTGAATCAATTAATATAGAAAATTTTTGAAACTTATTATGGCTATCTAATATATTTTGGACTAACTGTTCAAATTATGAAAATTATTCTTTCAGACTAATGATCAATGTTATAATTAGATGAGATATTTTTCTTGAATCAGAGTCAAGTACTATAGAATTTATCATTTTTATATTCAGTTTATTTATTTTGATTCATCATTAATTTTAGTTAATTAGTTAATTAATCATAAACTCCTACCTTATTTTAGTAATTGAAATTAGGAAACTAATGCTTAGTTCTCTTGGGATTCTACCTTATTCCATGACTACTACAAAAGTTTAAAAATTAAAATTAATTTTGAGGGCTTCGACAACCCAATTAACGAGTCAAGTCATAATTGAGTTTAATCAATTTAAACTTTTTTTAATAGGGTTAGTGAATTTTATAGTTATAATCTTATCATAATTTTATTTGTAATATGTGTTTATCTCGTAGACCTTATCATATACATTTAAATATGTAAAAGATAAATAATGCATTTAAATAATTAACACTAAAGTTACAACCAACCAATTGGATGTAGACCATAAATTACTAGGTTTTTAGAAAGATGCTAAGCAATTTATGTAAAAAATGTGACAATCTTTTTATAAGTTAGATTATTAATAAAATTAATTAGACTTTATATTTATTTGATTATATCTTTGCATTAGTATTTAATCAAAATTTGTTTCTACAACTTTTGTTCTTATTATTAAAGGTAGCAAAAAGTTTCTTATTCGATTTAGATTCACACAAAATTAACAGGTAAAATTAAAAAGAAGTAATTCATAATAAGTTTAAAGTACAAAGGTGTCCAACTTGAATCACGAATTATGATCCATTCTAATATAAAAATAACTCCACACACACACAAATGAGAACAAATATGCACGAATCAAACAAACAGACACACATACACACATGTGCACGACATACACATACACACGCACACGCACAAGATTATAGATTGTGTATATTTAAAAAATCTAAAATTAATTTTAGTAAATGAGTTTAAACTTTTTGAATATGTTCAAATTTTACTTGGATTTTGATTCAAATTCGAATATTTAAACTTGACTAAACTCAAACTTAAACTTAGACTTAGGAATTTTCTTTAAAATTATAAATAAGTGTTTAAATATTCAAACTCAACTTTTGATGTTGATGTTGAGCTTATAGCTTTTGGTCTTGTTAGACTGAAACTTGTTATGGTTTTTAGAGATAGCAGAATCTAAAGTCTTCAACTTTTTTAGATATTTTTAATCTGGTGCCTAAGTTTTTAAAATTTTCAATGAAGTGACTAACTTTTATGGCATTAATAATTAGTTTAAAATGTTAGTTTTATTAATGTTTTACTAATTTAACTAATGTAATCTTTTTGGTCCTTGAAATATAAGCATTCATGTGAAAAATAATTAGCAACTAATATTGTGAATTGAGTTATATTAAAGTTATAAAATATTAATCACTTAAATAAAAATAATTTTTATTGATAATTATTTTTATCAATAAAAACAAAATTTGGTTTTGTATTTTTATAATTTGATTTAGTACCAATTGAATATATATTATTTAACTATTTAATAAATTAATTATTAATAAAATTATGAATAATTTAATTTATGCAATTAAACTAAATAAAATAATTTAGTAAATATAATTGAATTGAAAATATCTTTAAAATATATAGATTTCAAATAAAATTTTGATTTCGTAATTAAAATATGTTTTAAATAAATATTAATTTTATAAATAAAATTTAATTTCAAAATCATTTATTTTAATTAAATAAAATAATTTTTATTGATAATTTATTAATAAATATTATTATATAGAGAATTTACCTTTTAAGTTTTATCTAATATGTAATCATCATCATTAATAAAAATATAACTATATTAACATTAATAATAAAACAAGTTTTTTAATTTAAAAAATAAGAAATGAAAAATAAAAATTAATAACTAAAAATCACAACCAAAAAAAAAACTAAACCACCCCTAAACAAATTTAAGAATTAAATTAGAAATAAAGAGACAAGATCAAGGCATCAGATTGTCTGTGCCATTAAGCCTGTACTTACTATGTTCTGCAACAAAAACATCGACATTTTTGTTTAAACCAACGTTTTGTGTCAGCTTCACGGTCACCTAAGCCGAGCCATGTTTTCTCCTTTTTTTTATTTTATTTCCCGCTTCACTTTTTCGATCTCACTCTCAACTCTTTCCATCCATATTTATTAGATCTTGCTCTAATAAATGTCAGCTTTTGCCAACTTGCTCTATTCTTAGTCTTCTTCTTATGGCATCTGCTTCTTTTATCGAAAACAGCAAGCCCAATATTATGGAGGATTTTGTTTTGCTCTTGGTGTTTTAGATGGCCCGAATCAACTCCCAGCTTCAAACCAAGTTCAGTTAGGTACTTCTTTTATTAACTTCCCTCTTGTTCTTTCTCTGAACGCTTTAGGGTTTTCTCCATCTACATTTCTAGATTTTTATGGTTCACTCACTAACTTTTAGGGCTTCGAGCTTTATTTGAAAACTTCTCTTATTGTGTTCCCTCTTTCCTTTCTTTTCATTTTTTAGTCACGACTCGTAGCCTACAAATACCTTCTCATTCTTCACTTGTTTTGTGTTCTGTGTTTTGTGCACCCAACTAGTCTCTTCGCTTCTTGGCTAACTACTACGCCTGAACCAATTCAGGGACATTAGTTCCTTGTAGTTTCCTATTCAAGACTTGGAATTGTACTCTCTGTTCTTCTTATGTTCTGCTTCTTTATTGTTCATCTCCCTTGTCAAAATCGTTTGTTCTAATCGCCGGAAGTTGCCTCTCCCTCCCGGAACCTTAGGTTGGCCTTAGATCGGGGAGACATTCCAGAAGTACTCTCAAAACCCAAATGACTTCTTTGCCTCAAAAGTCAAGAGGTCATTACGCAAGTCTTCTTTCTTCTATCGTCTTCTTCAAGTTTCGATTTTTAACTATATATATAACTGATGATATTCTTACGGATTTCTTTTTTTTTTGGTGCAGGTATGGCACTATCTTCAAAAGTCACATATTGGGTTGTCCTTGTGTGATGATTTGAAGCCCTGAAGCTGCAAAATTTGTGCCTGTGACGAGAGCTCTCTTCTCTTCAAACCAACATATCCTACTAGCAAAGAGAGGATGTTGGGCAAGCAAGCTATCTTCTTTCACCAAGGAGATTACCATGCCGAATTGAGGAGGCTTGTTCTTCGTGCTTTCATGCCTGAGGCTATCAAAAGCATGGTCTTCGACATCGAATCCATTGCTAATGACTCTCTTCAATCTTGGGAAAGAAGACAAGTGAACAACTTACTATTCCATGGTTGAAGGTTGGGGCCGAGCTGGAAATTACAAGGAGGCAAAATGGTATTACGAAGAGCTTAAACTGCTGGGGTTCAAGCCTAACTCATCCAATTTGTGCACACTACTGAATCTACAAGCCAAATATGGGGATGAATAAGAACTCTTGATGATATGTTGAAGGTGGGATGTCAATATTCATCTATCTTGGGAACTCTTTTGAAAGCTTATGAGAGGGCTGGAAGGGTTTGTAAGGTCCCTGCTCTTTTGAAGGATTCGTTCTATCAACATGTTCTTGTCAACCAAACTTCTTGCTCCATTCTGGTAATGGCTTATGTGAAACACAGCTTGGTTGATGATGCTATAAAAATATTGGGGGACAAAAAATGGATTGATCCTATCTTTGAGGATAACTTGTATCATTTGTTAATTTGCTCTTGCAAAGAGTTGGGCCATTTTGAGAATGTTGTTAAGGTGTATACTCAAATGATAAACATTGTTCATCGAACGAACTTGCATATATCATGTTCTATGATTGACATTTACAGTTCTATGGGTCAATTTGCCAAAGGAGAGAAAATTTACTTAAAGTTAAAATCTTCTAGTGTTGCCATGGATGTGATTGCCTTTAGCATTGTTGTGAGGATGTATGTTAAAGCAGGAGCACTGAGAGATGCTTGCTTCGTTTTAGAAACAATGGAGCAGCAGGCCGTAGCTCCAGACATTTACCTATTGCGTGACATGCTTCGTATTTATCAGCAATGTGATATGACAGACAATTTGAAGGATCTCTATTATAAGGTCTTGAGGAATGGAGTTGTTTGGGATCAGTAATTGTATAACTATGTCATAAACTGCTGTGCTCGTGCTCTGCCAGTTGATGAACTCTCCAATCTTTTCAAACAGATGCTTCAGCGTGGCTTTACCCCTAATACGATCACCTTCAATGTCAAGCTCGATGTTTATGGAAAATCTAAACTTTTCAAAAAGGCCAAGGATTTGCTTTTGATGGGTAAGGAACAAGGCTGGATTGATGTCATTTCTTACAATACTGTCATAGCTGCATACAGTCAAGTTAAGGACTTTCAAAATATGACAACATATGTACGGAACATGGAATTTGATGGCTTTTCAGTTTCCCTTGAAGCTTATAATTGTATGTTCGATGCTTATGGAAAAGGACAAATGAAGAAATTTAGAAGTGTTTTGCAGAGAATGAAGGAATCAAGTTGTGCTTCTGACCACTATACATACAATATAATGATCAACATCTATGGAAATCAAGGATGGATTGATGAAGTTGCAGATGTGTTAACAGAACTGAGAGAATGTGGTCTGGGGCTTGATTTGTACAGCTATAATACACTGATAAAGGCATATGGAATAGCCGGGATGGTTGAAGAAGCCGTAGATTTGATCAGGGAGATGAGAGCAAATGGGATTGAACCTGATAGGATAACATACAGAAATTTGATCAAAGCATTGCAAAGGAATGATGAATATTTTGAGGCTGTTAAATGGTCCTTGTGGATGAAGCAGATGGAACTGGAAATCAAACAAAAGTGATGTACATAAATCTATATTCTTTTCCTTTTTTAGTTCTTTGTAAAGGCAATACTTGAGCTTGTTAGCTCCCCGTTCCAATAATAAATTCTGTAATTCATTGCAATGATCTTAGTGGTTAGATTATGATGAAATATCCTTATAGAAAATTGTCACAACAAATCCAGGAAAATACTGCAGTAATGGAAATAGCACCAGTAAGAGAATGTATATTGCTTCTATTCTGCTACATTTTGTGAAAGACTGTAATTGTCAGTCATTGACATATACAAGCTATTATTGTCTTCCCAACAAGTTGATGGGGCTATATCTTTCTATGCTCTTGATACACACTAAACATAACAGGTTGTAACAGTGAAATTTGATTTTACAAGTGAAAGGAACCGAATGACCTTAGATCTTTCTCGTAATCCCCCACAGTGCAAAGCATTAAAAACCTTGCTGCAGCTGTCAAGAAATCAACCCTTGAAATCAGTCATATATCATTTGTCAAATGGTTCCACTTTCTTATACTTGAAACTTCCAAGAAATAAACACCCTTTCCCAGAGTCGACAATGGTTAACGACAGGTCGAATTTTGAAGAATTTTTCTTGAAATTTTTGGCATGCAGAAAAGCCATAGGCATTAGTCCACCGGACTTTCTTGATTCATAGGATCCATTTCGTAGGTTTCTGCTTCAGCTTTCCTGCTTCAGCTTTCCGACCGTTTTTACACATCGGTATTCCTTCAAAATTTGGGGCCAAAGGCACTAATGTTGCTGATTGTAGCAGGTAATGGTACTGATCAGAGAAGTATCAGTTGAAAAAGTAGGGTGATTTGAGAACTTCTTGCAAGTCAAAGTTGCCCCTTTTTGGCAGAGGTGGAAATGTTAACGTTGGATAAGATGTTTGAAAATCTTCAAGCAACTGTGAACAATTAGAATTATAAACATGGTTAGCAGAAAATTTAAGAAGCAGCAGAAAACAAGAAAGGGTATAGATGGCTTCATAAGCAAGTGCACATCTTTTAACATTAAAACGAAAAATTGTTAATTTACTCTTGCATCCGGTCATCCTAAAAGCGAAAACAGGGATCATCCTCAGGGTACCTTTAAGAAAACAAATCAATGGTTTTCTCACATAGAGAAACTAAATCATAGTAAACTCACATTTTCAAGAACTGGCAAGCTGTAAAGCTCCACAAATTTTTCTCTAAGTATCTTATTCATCAAATCCACATCACATGCATGGGTCCAAAAAGAGTCGTGCATGCCTGTCAAAGAAATTAGGTGAGAAGCAAGGCCTCAACAACAAAAAGAAACATTCAGATTCTCCATCTCTTAAGTTTCTCGAAAACTAGACACATGGAGCAAGAGTCAGTAAGCTTATGATAAGCAAATTATGTAAATTCCTTCTTGATTGGAATGGCCACAAGGTTGTTCATTTCTGTTCTTTGGTACTGCAAGGCATACCTGCAAAACGTAAGTCAGCATTTCTGCATGCAACAGCAGTCATCATCATGTGTGTACCATCAAGCGAATGCACAAAGTTTGGGGGGAATGCAGTTCTTTGTTTTCTAACCTCTACCTGATATGGCCATTAAAATAAATTTGATCCATGTGAAATGATTATTAGAAAAGTGAAAGGATGTAAACTTAAGACAAAGTAATGGCTTACTGAGCTACCCTCCCGCTGCAGAGCCAAAACCTGAAGTGAAGTTCGAATCTGCAATACCATTATTAGTTACCAAGACGTGACTTGACAATTGATAAAGCAGACTGGGAACTCAAAGACTGTTTCACCTAAATCTTTCCTTCTCAGATTGAATGGGATCATATGGCAAAACATCAAAGTGTTTGCTAATTTACTTCATTTGCCATGATCTTTGGAGTTCTAAATTTACCAATTTCAATTTCCATACAGGCAATGGACCATGCAACAAGATGGCATTCCCTAGCATAAATTGTATCCAGTAAGAGAATCACCACCATAATTACGGTCAGACCTTGTTAATGCATGGTCTTTCTGTCATGAATAGTATATTAATATCTAGAAATGTGCTTCTAAAACGTAATACTCACAAGATGTCTTTCACTCTTGTAGTAGGGCTGCACAACAGGAAGACCTAGAGGAGTAGTCCATCTTACCGGTTGATCTTCTGATGCAATTATCTGCAAATTTCACATACAAAAATTCTTAAAGAACATATGATAGGCACTAAAGGCAATCTACGTGGTTGGATTAAATACCACAAAGGCCTACCTTTGCACAGTCACCAAGCCAACTCATTATATCACGGGCAGCATGGAACAATTCTCCCAAAGCAGTCAGTGTCACCTATAGGAAAAATAGTCATAACTTCATACTCAAATAAGCTTCTCTAATAAAGTCCAAAACGAAAACTCTTTTTCTGATGACCTCCAGTGGCATCAACAGTATTTTGCTTCCCAGCAATAGCCTACATATCAGTTTGATCTGGTATTGCCAGGAAAATAATGCTGACAGTGATTTTGACACTTACTTTTGCAGCATAACAAGCAGCACTGAATAGCAGTCTGTCATCTGTAATATGACCCTTCTCTTCTAATCTTCTTTTTATCTGTTCACGTGCCCCAACATAAGTGACACCATAAACTGAAGTCATCACTGTCTGCTTAACCAATTTACGATCCACCTGCAGTTTCCAATGTAACAGACTTAGCCAGTTCAAACAGGAAGGAATTTCAATTTTAATTTTGAAAAGAGCAAGACTAGGAGTCACCTGATTAATTAGGAGCTTAGCCAATGTAACAGATGGATATATGGCGGGATCCCTATTGCTGTCCCTTTTCATGATTTCATGAACTCTGTCAGAAAAGGTTTTTTTAGTTTCATTTTCATATAACTGCTAAAATGAGTACATTCACATGTTGAATACAAACATGCATATAAGGTTGCAAATGTGCAAGGGCAGCAGCCTGTGAAAGAGATAATGGAAATCAAGTTGTGAGAAAATATAGCACCTTACAGAAATTTCAGTATAAACGTCAGCAGGTTTCTCTCTGGCCACTAAGTTAACTGCCTCTGCTTCAAGCTGAAAATACATTCACCAGGACAAAATGTAAAACAAAGATTACCAGTTCAAAAATTAGTTATACAATGTCAGACAGAAATCCTACCCCATCTCTTCCCAGGGCTGCATAATGCTGTAGGCCATTGCATGAGCCATCCTTTTTCAACATAAACAAGAAAGAAAATGACTTAGCTCTAGCATTATATCATGACAGCAAGGAGGGAAGTGCAAAGATGCTTCAAAAGGCAAAGAGAGGGGAGATAGAAATAAGATATAAAATATGTTCAGGCATAATTAGTTAGCATAGACATATGACAAGATGCAGAAATGTTCTCAAGTAATTTGTTAGGACCAACGTGGAAGAGGGTAATTTAGACAATGGGGAGGGATAACGAAAAAGGGAATACACCGTTGATATGGAAAGTATACTGTAGGAGAAAGAACGGTGGACCAGGGGAGAGTTAGTTAGTAGCTGATGTGGCAAGTGGTTAGGCGTAACAGCATGGATCCTAGCTTGGAGGTTTTAGGCTGAGAGAGGAGGGGAGAGAGATGAGGGGGGAAGAAAGGAAGAATTTGTGACAGAAGGATAGTTTAACCTTCTGAGGAGCATTCAGCTCTGGGTAGGGAAATACTAAATATCACCATTGTAATGGTCTATAGTATTGCTATAATTCAATAATACAATGTACCTATAGTATTCAAAGACTAGAGTTCTATCATAATTCATAATGCATCTTAACAAATATGATTAATGGACTTCCCAGTGCACTAACAAAGAGAAAAGAGCCCTTATAGCAATGATCAATCTGTTGTTAGAATATATAGTACTGTACTTACTATAGCAAAGGGCTGAATTATAAAGGGATTTTACATGGCTTGTAATGCATATTTACCTGATGGATTGGCAAGTACGATATGAAAGTATGTGGTGATGAGCACTTTAAGGCTTCCGACAAATTAATGCAAGCAGCTAAGCACTGGAAAGGGTCTTCAGCTGTTAACCACCAGCGGTTTCCATTGACAGGGTTTTCTGCTGAATCAAATATTTCATTGAGATGGCTTTCCACAAATGCTAGGCGGCCATCATGAGACAGTTTTTCAACCCCGCCAGAGTACAAGTTTGCTAAATGTATCTTCAACCAATGTAACCCAGATTTCCCTAACGGCCGTCCTTCAGCAAATTCAAGAATTCCTCGACAAAGATCAGAGCTTAAATGAGTCAGATGTGGATGCATAGGATATGCACGCCCTCGAAAATCAAGATTGTGAGGATAATAGAAACCGTCTTCATCTTTCAGCTTTCGAGCCACCTGTTTCAGAGATTTTGTTCCTAGAATCTATGAATATCGTGAAACATAAAGTTTTTCATACTCAGTGAATATGATATATGTCAAAAGTGTTACGAGTTATCAAGTAAACTTCAAGTTGAAAATATTGAAAATAGAGTCCCAATTTTCAAGTAAACTTCATTTTGATAGATCATGAAAATATTATAAAGACAATAACATGATTAGTTCAGCAAATAGAGTCCCCATCATTTCACTTTTTTCCTAGGGGAACGATCAAATAAAACTAAGCATCAAAATTTACTAGGAGAAGATCTTTCGTCACTTAGAAGAACATAAAGAAGATCTTACTGAAAGCTTAAGTTCAGTGTCGCATCGTTGAGAATGTCTCTCTCGATTTATTTTCTTTGCCTTCTTTGCACTCCATTTCCACTCTTGAATTATTGCTAAATCGTCTGAATCTGGTTTGTCAGGAATAGGAATCTGAAATCCAATGAAGAAAAGTTTCGGAGATGTAGCTCATTTTATAGCTTCCAAGGAAAAGAAAAGAGTGTCAAATTATTAAAATGTCAGAAAAACATCTCCACGTACGACTACATTACAACTACAAATAGTTGATGGATCTCCTTAAACTTTTTACATTGCAAATTCCTGTTACTGATATAACAGAAATAGAAACTAACATTCCAACTTTCTAGAAAGTTCAAGCTATCCTTACATCCTCACGATTGACAAGGCCTGCAATGCTGCCTCCACTTTCCCATATGCTTTCCACAACATCAAGCAACTTTCTGTTTACTCTCCATTTGGTATTACCAAGTGTATCCAGGGCCTGGTCACATTCCAACTTACAATCACATGAGTCATTCCCAACATCATTATGCATGCAGCTAAAAAGAATAGGATGCAATTGTCACAACCAAAAAAGGAAATAATACCTATACTATGGCAAGAGAAATGGATCAAAGAAGCCCTAAGAAGAGAACATATGCCAAAAAAGCTGAATAAGCATATTTTGTATCTTAATTTACAAAAATAACCATTGGAGAGAGGATAACATGAAGATGTATATGCTTATGCTAAAAGATTACAAAAACATCTCGAGACAGGATATTAACTTTGAAATAGAAGTGTTAAAAACTTTTGAAGCATCAAACCTCCAAAGTACATATATATATAGACACAGACAGACAGAAGATTTCTAGATACTTATACATCACTAACTTTAATGATGAGAATCAGGTCCTGAAAAGTTAAATTGATCAATAACTAACTGAAACCGAATAGCATGAGCTGTCTAGACATAGTTCAATGATCAAGCTTGACACAAGTATAACAAAAGGAGATTCTTTTCTTTTTTTTTGTAATTCTATTCCAATATACTCTTTCAAAGAATGTTTAACGTGTTCTTAAAAATTCAGAACTTAGGTTCAGTATCACCAAAGTTTACGGCTGGAAGGCAATTTTTAATCATGGCCACCAACTACAAGAAAAGAATGCATATGTAAATCTCACCTCAAAAACCTTTTGCATGTCTTTTCCAGGACCACTCTTAAGTGCATCTTGTTGTTGTCTGGATCCATGGGTGCGCATGACATATGATGGCAAGAATAAGTGCCCCCCTTTGTTGTACCTGCAAGAATTGAATTGAAAGCCCAAGGCAAATATGGGGCACATTGCAATCAACATTATGCTTTTCTTCTCTAAACAAGCTCATACAAACAAAATATTGAGTAGAGAAACATAAATAGTTTAAAGTAACAATCAACTTAGTAGAGACCGTAAGTGATCCACTTCACAAGCACAGTAAAAATGTTGCCCTTTTTTGACGATAAAAGCATTTTGATGTCTAAAGCATCCCAAGGATGTGGGAAAAGGAAACTAACAGAATGAACCTAAACTTTTGTATCATCTGTCCTCTCATCAACACATACCCTTTCCATTTTTTAGGAGGTATCAGCATTGGGAAATAAGGAATTAGCATATGCTTGGCCTGCATCAGAAAATACAATAATATAAGCCTAGCAGCACAAGATCATCATGATTGTAAATCAAAACAACAGTTGTGTTTCAACTCACAGATCCATCAAGCCCCACGAGGAGAAGGGGATCACATTCTATAACCCCGTACTTCTTGACAAGATTCTGCCTACAACAACCAAAAAATTAGATTCATAATGGAAACCGCACCAATAATCGATGTAGACAACAGGCAGCCAATGAGACATATCACAGGGAAATGGACGAAAGCTAGCTGGCTTTCTATTGGAAGTAGCAATTTCAAGCAGAATAAAATGGAATGGACCAAGAATCAGAAACTAACCACATGCTTTTGTGATTCCCTGATATGGATGAGTGTTTTATTAGGGGTCTATTAGAGAAGTATGAGTGTTTTATTAGGATTCTATTAGAGTATTTTATTTTTAGTAGTAAGTCTATTATTTCCCTATTATTTCTGCACTAGTTTCTGTTATAGTTATGTTAATGAAAACAGCTTGAATAGGAGTCTTTCTAAGAGTCCTCAAACAGCTTGAATAGAAGTCTTTCTAGGAGTCCTAGTTTAGGTGGAACTTTTGTGTTTCCTTGCTTATATAAGGCTATTACGTTATTGGAAGAAGTTATCATAAAAATTAGCTAATTAGGAGAAGTGTAATTTAGGCAGACCTTGTCTTTGATAAGTGCTGCCAGTTTTTCATCACCAAAAATAGGTTTTGCAAGGAAAAGAACCACGTAAATAAGGGCTAAGAGATTAACTTTCTTGAGAATTGTCCTTGGACTCGATCCTAAGCACGGGCACATAACAATTTGGTATCAGAGTAGGAGTTCATGGACAAAACAGGCCAGTCAGCTGCAGAGCAATCTTCGGTAGATTGGCAGATGGATCAAAGGATACGGGCATTAGAGATGGGGCAGCAAAAATTAAAGGCTCGATATGCAGAGATTATCCGCATGCTTGCAAGGTTGGAAGGCGCAAAATCAAGCGAGTATCAAGCACCAACAGCACCACCACGGGAGGAGAGGACTGATGGGGGTAGCGAGGCAAGAATGGTGCCTAAATATACTAAGATGGAACTTCCAACGTACAATGGCTCGATAGATCCGTTGGTTTGGCTTCATAGCGAGCAGTTTTTCCTAAGTCAACAAACAGCGGAGGAGGAGAAGGTAAGATTGGTTGCCTTTCATTTCATGGGGGAGGCCCAACTGTGGTTCTTCCAACTTTAACAAGAATAACCAGGGATGCATTGGTACTCTTTCAAAAACCATTGCAATATGAGATTCGGCCCTCACCTTAGCAACAACCCTGTAGGAGAATTGGAGAACCTCAAACAGACAAGGAACGTAGAAGAATATCAACGCCAATTCCAAACACTACTGGCTCGAACCATAGGGCTTCCACAAGCCCTACAAGTAAATCTATTCACGGCTGGGTAGGTAGAAGGGCTGCAAATTGAGGTGGAGATGCAATATCCTGTTAATCTTGGGGCTGCAATGAACTTAGCAAGATCATGCGAAAGCAAATTACAATGTATGCAGATGCAATACACCCAAGGGGAAAGAGGCAGCCGAAACACCGCCCTATGGCCATCTTTGCAGCTGGGTAGTAGTAGTAACAACACCAACGCGAGTGCAACCACACTTTTAGGAAGTAAGATAAACTCAGGGCCTAAAACAACAACCTCCAGTATAGCAAGTACTCCAACCCCAATAGGAAGACGCTTAACCAAAGCGGAAATGGCTGAAAGAAGAGAGAAGGGGTTGTGCTACAATTGCGACGAGTCTTATTCAGTGGGGCACAAATGTAAGAGACTATTTTGGATTGAGGTGGCAGATTCTGAGGAAGAAGAGGAGGAGATATCTTTGCATACCATCACTGGCATAACTTGATTTCGAGCTTGAGGGCAAGCTCGATGTTGAAGAGGGGAGTGATGATATGGACGAGTGTTTTATTAGGAGTCTTTCTAAGAGTCCTAAAATAGCTTGAATAGGAGTCTTTCTAGGAGTCCTAGTTTAGGTGAAACTTTTGTGTTTCTTTGCCTATATAAGGCTATTACATTATGCAATGAAGTAAGGAAGAAGTTATCACAAAAATTAGATAATTAGGAGTAGAGTAATTTAGCTCAATCTCGCAGATCTTGTCTTTGACAAGTGCTGCCAGTTTTTGATCACCAAAAATAGGTTTTGCAAGGAAGGAAACCAACATAAATAAGGGGAAAGAGATTAACTTTCTTGAGAATCGTCCTTGGACTCGATCCCAAGCACAGGCACATAACATTCCCATATCTTCCACACCCCAAGATGAAGTTTATGAAGTTTAAAAATGAGCAAGACAATAATTTACAGGTCTACTTAAAAGGAAGTATAACCTAAATGCTCACCCTGGGTTCCTTTTCAGAATTTTAACCTTATGCGTAAATGCAGGTCGAATGTCTGGTGGGACATCTCCTAATTGGTCCACTGGAGGTTGTACAAAAGCTGTTTCAGTTAACAGTTCAAGCAGTCGACTTCCAAGCTGTGCATTTATATTTGCATTAGAAAAGGAGATCAAGAAACAAACGGATGAAAACATATATAACAAATCCACAATCTGGACATTATGAAGAAGAAGGAAGTATGTTTCTTTGTCATTAGAAGTAGAAATAGTTAAGGAAAAGACCTTGGCTTGTGTATCTCGACCCCAAGGCTTAACTTCTTCGCTTTTCACCAGATTGTGCACCTCAAAAAGTCGTTTCCTTTTAATCAGGCTGTTCACACGTTTCCTAAGCATTTCCTTCTTATCCAGACTGTCTTCAGTCTCCGTCCTTGCATTTTTTGCCCGGAGATTCTTGGTTTTCTCCAAGAAATTGTGAATCCGAACCTGAGAAGCAAGAAATAAAAGCAAATATCCAACTTGGTCACACAAATCACAAGTAGACATAAGAGAAAACTAAATGAAGCCTCACGTCCCAGTAACACTACAATAACCATCATAAAGTAACAGGATTACGATTAGTAAGATCGCTATTTTAATCTAAGCTCAAGATTGCCAAAAGAAAAGGCCACTGCTTAAGAAGGGAGGACGTAACTTATTGCCATTGTTCTAGGAAAATTTATTAAAACTCCAATTCTCATCAGTAACACTTCAATTTAAGAAGGAAAACAATAACATACTTCATGCTCTATAGCCATGCCAATTTGCACTGCAGCCTGAACAACCTGAATGCAGCCATCATCGTGGCCTACCATCAATAAGGCCATCATCTTATGCATAACAATCACTGCCATCTTATCTGCCGGTAACAAATCAATATGAGGGGCAAATGCTGCTTTCTGCTTCTTTGAACGCTGCAAATTCTGCTCCTTCTCTATGGCATCTTTCAGGGGCTCAAACCACCCCAAAAACAATCCTTTCACATATGGCAAATTTGGCGCCAGCTTTTTTTCACACATTTGCTTCACCATCCCTCTGTACTCCTCCACCATTCTCTCCCAAGCCTCAGTCTCTTCCCTAATCTGCCTTCTCCTCAACAAATTATACTTGGCCTTTTCAATATCCTTGAACTGTAGCCTCAATTCACGGTTGGCGATTTTGTACATACCTTTCCAGAAAAGAGCCGAAATCCAAGGTGGGTCTTGAATAAAAATATGTTCGGACATCTCCTGACGCAAAGATTGCCCATTTCCGAAAGTGGGCACATCAAATTTCATCAAAGATTCAAGCTTTCGCTGGTTTTCCAAAGAGCTCTCCAGGTCTTCAAGTACATGGTCATGAGTAGCATCATGTAAAGGGTGCAAAGGAAGAGAAATTCGAGGGAGTCTGGGGAAGAGAGGGAAAGGAGAAGAATACAGTGAAGGATTGGAGAGACAATGAGAGGTGGGGTTCGAGATGAAATGGAGGTTCTTGCAAGCTGGTTTAACAGAGATGGTAGAGATTTTTGGTGGGTTCACAGAACATGTTGGGTGTTGAATTTGAGCTGTGTAGCCCATGGATAGAGAGACCTATGGAGGCCACAAACACTGGTTTTGAAGGTGTAGGAATGAGGAGTGAAGATGGAGTTGGGAAGAGAAAAATAGTGTAGATTATTTATCTGAAGAAGACAAAGAAACCTCTCTAAAACCCCTCTTGGTGGCAATGATATTTTATTTTCTTTTTTAATATAATATTTTGAAAGAGAATTAAAAAAAACATTGAAATTACTTATAAGAACTTAAAATTTTTAATTTTAGTATTAATTTTTTAATTTAATAATTAATTTTAAAAATTCATATGTATAAATTTTTTTTACTAATATAACAAATTTATTAAATATCTATTTATTAATTACATCAATAAAATAGTATTTTAATTTAATAAATTTTTTAAAATAGTTATTACATTTAAATTTTTTAAATAATAAATACTTGTAAATTTTTTATTTAAAATTAAATTAAGTAAAAAAATAGATAGTAAAGATATTTTAGTACTAAAAATCGGATCTTTGGATAGTTTCTAAAGTATTAACCAAGCCTACATGAAAAGGAGCCCAAAATAAACTGCTTTTTGGGTCATTGTGTTTGAGCCTACCTTCATAGAACCCAATAGGGTTTGAGTATATGTCTATATAAAACAAGTTTTGTGAAATATAAAAAATAATAAATTAATTCGAAATTAACAAATTTAATTTATTTGAACATAATTTAAAATTATTTTATATTTTTATTTTGTAAATTAATTTGTGATTGTATTTTTATATCAATTCAAATTAAAATATTTAAGTTCAATCGAAGCAATTTTATTACTATTATTTGTATTTCTATCAGTTTTATTATTTCTTTATTCTTTTTGCATATTAACTATTACTTATTTCATGGTTTATTTACTAACTATATAGTTATATATATATATATACTTACATCACTTTTTTATTGTCACATTTATATATGGGTCTATCGGAAACAATCTCTCTACTATATAGGGGTAAAGCTGCGTACTATCAAACCTCCTCAGATCTCGTTTTATTGCGAAACTTTGGATTGAGTATGATGATGATGATGCTGAGTTAAAGCAATTTTAATATATTTTCTTGTATTTATAAAATTAACTATCCTAGTTAAAGACACCTTTTGAAGGTTAATATTGCAATTTTCGACCAATTTTATTAAGGATTAGTTTCTTTGAAGCATAGATTTAAATTTTAAGATATTTTGTATATTGACATTCCTTATATTGATTGGAATTTTTATAAGTAAATAATAACATATCCTTTTTAACTCTCTTTTGTGCATTGAAAAAATTAACTCATTTTGTAAAATAATCTATATTTTAATGATGGGAAAAGGAAAAGAAAATACTTTGTTAAAATATTTTGTTCCTCGACGAGTAAAATGTTTAACCAGTTCAGCAGTAAAATTCTTGAATCATTTAACTTTTCTGTTTG
>JAOTIZ010000202.1:1445673-1468534 GCA_027123425.1 Erythroxylum panamense | reverse complement strand
GTGAGGACCTGGAGCGGCTCATGTGTCGGTTTTGGTGGGGTACTGCCGCCAATCAGAAAGGTATACACTGGATGTCTTGGGACCGCTTACGCAGATTAAGAGCAGATGGGGGCCTCGCTTTTAAACACCTTTGAGAGTTTAATATTGCTCTTTTGGGCAAGTTAGGCTGGCGGCTTCTCAAGGAACCCGACTCATTAGTTGCTCGCTTGCTCAAAGCTCGTTACTTTGCCCATTGCTCATTTTTAGATGCACCTCTTGGTGCGAACCCAAGTTACCTCTGGCGAAGCATTCGGGCAAGCCAACATATTCTTCAACGTGGCCTGTGCTGGAAAATTAGTAGGGGGGATAGAGTGCATATATGGGCTGATCCTTGGTTAAAGGATGTAACCAATCCTTTTGTCACCACCCCTTTTGACGCACGTTCTGGTGTCCTCCTTATTCAAGATTTGATGCTTAATGGGCGGTGAAATTCTGGGTTGATCACAACCGTCTTTAACGAACGCGACCGTGGATTAATTTTGAGCCTCCCTCTTTCTGGTGTTGCTGAGGATGATCTGCTTTGGCTATATGAGGGCAATGGCTTCTTCTCGATTAAGTCGGCCTACAAGGCTCTCACCTTCGCCCCGAGGCCCATATTTTCGAGATGGTGCAGGTCTGGAAGCAGCTTTGGAAACTCCAAGTCCCCCCACAAGTAAGCAATTTTATTTGGCGAGCTTCACACAATATCCTCCCGCTTCGTGAGAACTTGCTTTTGAAGAAGGTCGATGTCCCGCCTTGGTGCCCGTTTTGCCTTCAATCGTCGGAAAGTCTGCTACATTTACTGGTTACTTGTTCATTCACCAAACAGGTGTGGCAGTGTTCTTATATGGGATGGTTTTCGCCAACGGTGACCAGCTTCCAAGAGTGATTGGGGCGGGTTTTTCGTTTGTTTACTGCCAACGATTTGGCTATAGCGTTGAGTTTATGTTGGTAGGTGTGGATTGTGCGTAACAAACTCATTTGGAACCATAAAGTTGATGCTCCTCTTTCGGTTTGGGCTCGAACCTTACGCCACTACCATGATTGGTCGACGGCCCAGGTGGGGGCTGCGCCTCATCGACTTGCGGCGGGGGTACCTACCTGGCAGCCCGCACTTGAATGGGTGAAAATCAACGTTGACGCTACTATTACTGTGGATGGATCCTATACTGGCTATGGTTGCATAGCACGCGACTCTTCGGGTTCAGTTTTGGGCGTTCGGATCGGCCGCCTTAAGGGAGCTTTTCGACCAAAGATTGCTGAAGCTTTGGCCATCAAGGAGGCCCTCAGCTGGATTGAGCATTCTGGTTGGCCACTGGTCGTCGTGGAGAGCGACTGCCTTATTGTTATTCACGCACTCCTGGATCGTCACTTTGTCGATGTAACTGCTTTCGGTGATTTAATCGCTCTTTCTCGTTTCCTCCATTCTCAACTTGACTGCGAAGTTGTTTTTCATCATGTAAGACGTTCTGCTAATCAGGTCGCTCATGGCTTAGCCCAAGCTTCCCGCACTATGGCAAACGTAGGCGAGTGGTGTTGTACTTATCCACCTTATGTACCGTCTCTTTTGAGTTTGGATAGCTAATATATCTCTTCCCTCTTCAAAATTTTTTTTTTAAGAGACAACAAAAAAAACACTTGTACACCAACTCTTTTTACCTCTTAAATAACATATAACTAAATATTTTATAATTTAAAAAATTATTTGACGAGTTAATAATTCTTAATCAACTAATAAATTATACTTAATTAATATTCTCAAATTCCAATGTTTCTCACTTTTTTATCAAATTATCTTTTTAAAACTTCTTTTTGAAATGAATCAAAATCTTTTACATAATAATATGCTAAATTAATAATTATTTTTAAAAAACCATGAATTAATAACTTATAATTTTATAATTTAACAATAATATGTGACCAATTAATTTTGATCAATATTATTAATTAAATCGTCTTTTAATTTTTAAGGTGAATTATAATCTTTTTTTTAACAATTTGTTATGAGTTGACACGACATGCCTACTAACCTAGATTATCTCTCTTTTAACAACTCATCATCCACTATCCTATTCCCATTTCAAACACCGGTTAGGCCTAGTTGCTGACTTGTAAATCACCATTAATCAAGGTTGGTGACACTGCCGATGTGTTGTGACTTGTGACACATGGTGAGATACCATTTGTGCTGTTCTTAGAGTCAGTCCTGGACGTTTTGCAGCTTCCACCTGCAGTTAGGCTCACGGAAATTTCAGTCATAGGACTAAAATATTATCTTTTTGCCGCAAAATTGGCTGAATTGTTTATCTGCTACTACAGGTGCAGTGATCTCTCTGCTCATAAACTGTAATTTCCTTGCCTGGAACACACCAAACTTATGATGGGTTCTTGCAGGTTTTCACTTTTCTGCTTGATCACTGTCTTGTTAGAAGTTTCTGGCCAAGAGAGTCCTAAACTTGTCAAGGAAAAAGTTTCCTTGCTTATGTTCAAGTCAGGAGTTGTGGAAGACCCTGAAGGTGCACTTGAGACCTGGAACTCCTGGAACGCTCAGGTCTGCAACTGGACAGGAGTTACCTGCAACAATGCTAGTGATCATATAACAAAGCTTGATCTTAGTGGCCTGTCACTTGTTGGCAGGATTTCTTCTGCTCTTGCTAATCTTTCTTCATTAACTATTCTTGATTTGTCGATGAACTTCTTCCAGGGTCGCATCCCACCAGAGTTTGGTTATCTCTTCCAACTGAAACAGATCAGTTTATCATTCAATATGCTTCAAGGAAATGTTCCAGGCGAGTTTGGTTCTATACCTGGTTTGAAATACCTTGACCTGTCAAGTAACCAGCTTGGTGGTCACATTCCTCCGGAACTTTTTTGCAACGAGTCGTCGCCTTTGGAGTACATAGACATGTCCAACAATTCTTTAACTGGTGAAATCCCATTGAAGGGTGAGTGTAAGCTTGCTAAGTTAAAGTATCTTATGCTATGGTCGAATGGACTTGTGGGACATGTTCCACAAGCTCTAGCCAACTACTCAAAACTTGAATGGCTTGATTTGGAGACAAATATGTTAAGTGGGGAATTACCATCAGGGGTTGTTCGTAATCTGCCACACTTAAACCTTCTCTATTTGTCTTCTAATAACTTCCTGAGCCATGAAAGTAACACCAATCTTGAACCTTTCTTTGCTTCCTTAGTTAATCTGTCGAGTTTACGTGAGCTCGAATTAGCAGGAAATGGTCTTGCTGGAGAGATACCTTCTATTATTGGTGATCTTTCCTATCTTGTATTGATTCATCTTGATCATAATAGTATCTATGGATCTATACCCCCTGAGATTTCAAAACTTGTCAACCTTACCCTCTTAAATTTATCCAGTAACCTGTTGAATGGTACCATCCCACCTGAACTATGTCGAATGCAAAGAATTGAGAGGGTGTACTTGTCCAACAATTCACTCTTTGGAGAAATTCCTTCAGCTCTTGGAAACAGTTCCCATTTAGGCCTTCTTGATTTGTCGAAAAACAAGCTGTCAGGTTCAATTCCGGACAGTTTTGCGAACCTTTCTCAGTTACGAAGACTTCTGCTTTACGACAATGAGCTATCAGGAAATATACCACCAAGCCTGGGAAAATGCATCAATTTGGAGATTCTGGACCTTTCTTGGAATCGAATTTCGGGTATAATTCCCGGCGAAGTTGCAGCGTTGAGAAGCTTGAAATTGTATTTGAACTTGTCAGGCAATCACTTAGATGGACCTATACCTGTAGAGCTAAGTAAGATGGACATGGTGCTAGCAATTGACCTGTCTTCGAATGATCTTTCTGGCACCATTCCACCACAGCTTGGAAGCTGCATTGCACTTGAGCATCTTAAACTTTCAGGAAATGTTTTAGAAGGTACACTTCCTGCTTCAATAGGACAGTTGCCATATCTAAAAGAGCTTGATGTATCTTCAAACCAATTAAGTGGACAAATACCAACATCTTTGCAGGCTTCACCAACTCTCAAGCAACTAAACTTCTCTTTCAACAGGTTTTCTGGGAGCATATCAAATAAGGGAGCATTTTCATCTCTAACAGTAGATTCCTTTCTCGGGAACAATCGCCTTTGTGGCACGATAAGTGGCATGTCCCACTGCAGGAAGAAACTTGCTTCTAGTTCAGTCATTTTTCCTACACTTCTGGCATTATTTGCCGCTTCCTTAGTCTGTTTCCTGACCTACTACATACTACGCTGGTCAAAGATGAAAAGGCAACTGGCAATTTTCAAAAGAGAAGATGTAGAAGAAGAGGCAAATGAAGCTAAAGAGTTCAAGTATCCGAAAGTTTCATATCTGCAACTCATTGAAGCTACTGGTGGGTTCAGTGCTTCCAGCCTAATTGGTTCGGGAAGGTTTGGTCATGTCTACAAGGGAGTTCTTCAAGATAATAAAAAAATAGCAGTGAAGGTCTTGAATCTTAAGAAAGGTGGTGATATTTCGGACAGTTTCAAGAGAGAGTGCCAAGTCCTGAAGAGGACCAGGCATAGAAATTTGATACGAATCATCTCAATCTGCAGCAGACCAGACTTCAAGGCTCTTGTTCTTCCTCTTATGTCAAATGGGAGCTTGGAAAGGCATCTGTACCCAAGTAATGGATTGAATTCTGACTTGGATTTGATTCACTTGGTAAGCATCTGCAGTGATGTAGCTGAAGGAATCTCCTACTTGCACCATTTTTCCCCGGTCAGAGTCGTGCACTGCGATCTTAAACCGAGCAACATCCTTCTGGACGATGACATGACAGCATTGGTGACCGATTTCGGAATTGCGAAGCTTGTAAAAGGTGTCGATGAATACAATTCACCTAGTGATTCAGTGTCCTTCAGCTCAACAAATGACCTGTTGTGTGGATCAATAGGCTACATACCTCCAGGTATTTACTACTGCTGATTAACTCAACATTCCTCTTTTAGCTTATGAACATGACAGATTCTAATAGTCTGCAGAATGTTCAATGATCAATCTCAGTTCTCATTCACTTATTGCAGAATACGGAATTGGAAAGCGTGCTTCGACTCAAGGAGATGTCTATAGTTATGGAGTTATCCTGTTAGAAATCATAACAGGGAGGAGACCAACTGATGTTCTGCACCATGAAGGTTCAAGCTTGCATGAGTGGATTAAGAGTCACTATCCCTCCAAGCTCAACCCCA
The DNA here is from genome assembly GCA_027123425.1 of Erythroxylum panamense. Classification (NCBI taxonomy): domain Eukaryota; kingdom Viridiplantae; phylum Streptophyta; class Magnoliopsida; order Malpighiales; family Erythroxylaceae; genus Erythroxylum; species Erythroxylum panamense. The sequence goes on along the minus strand of JAOTIZ010000202.1, from coordinate 1,463,323 downwards.
TAATTCAACAAGCAATCCTGAGGTGTTCTTCACCGATCATTCCGGCCTACTTCGACGGAACCTGGAGTGAAGTTATTGTTGAACTCATTGAGCTTGGACTTATGTGCACTCAGCACAATCCATCAACTAGACCAAGCATGTTGGATGTGGCACAAGAAATGGGCAGGCTAAAGGAATATGTGTCCAGTCTTCCCTCCCTGCTCAATGAGAAAGCATCCCCAGATCCTGGAACTTCCTGAAGATAAGAATTGAAACACCATTGTAGCTTCTTACAATTTCACAGTTCCTGTCTCATTCCATTCTTTTGTTTGATCCATTTTCCTTGTAACAGAATTCAAGGAGTTGTTTGTTCTTTTTTTTTAAAAAAAATTATTTGTTTGAGCTTTTTTAAAAAAATTATTTTAATTTCTCTAAATTTTTATAATTTATAAAAACCTCAGAAACTAATATTGATTCAACCTCTTATGCTACACCATAAGTTAATAAGAAAATTGAAATAAAATAATTATAATTTATGAAACATACAAATAGTCAAATATAAGTGGAAAAGCAATAACTTTTAATATGAAAATTGCTAGTTTTATTTGAAATTAATTTTTAGTTCCAATGAAAATATATAAATAAATTATTAATTTGCCCAATATTTGATTATAATTTTCAATAAATTAAGAGTTATTATTTTTAAATAATTTGTATTTATAATATATAAAATGATAATTATATTCAAGTACTTCAAGTTTCTCTATAACTATTTAATATAAATTTTATATTTTTCATATTTATTATGAAATTATAAAAATGTATTTTAATATATAAGATAAATATTTATTTGTTCAAAAATTAACTCACTAATTTAATATTGATTTATTACAATAATTAATAGTGAGATAATCTAAATATTTTTTTTCTTATTTTATTTTTTGTCGCTTTGTTACAATCAACTAAATATATTTTATTTAATTATCTAATATTAACTATTAACAATATTTATGATGAATATAATTTATGTATTTAAATTTATTTAAATTTAAAATTAATTTAAAATAAAAATATTTTTAAATATAAAAATTATGAATATATTTTAAATATTAAAATAAACTTTTAAATTATTAAATTAGATATATATATATATATATATATTAATAAATATAATGATTTTATTAATAAATATTATATAAGATATTAAAATAGAAATTATTTAATTTATTAAAAAATTTATTTCATATTTAATTATTATTATTGATAAAAGTATAATTACATTAATATTAACAATAAAATAAGATGAAACCAAAAATCACAAAATAAATAAAAAATAAACCCAAACTATACCTTTTATATTGTAACTTTCGGCCACTAGAACTGAAATCTGGAAAGTTATATTAAGCAGACACAAGATCTTCTTTTCACCCTCCAACAAACTCGTATCAGCCGACACAAATTTGTGATCCTCATCAACCAACCAAATACTGCCTTTAGATTGTTAATATATTATTAGATTGCAGAAGATTGATCAAGTCTTAATCATGATTGGGCTATGACACATACGTTGCTACTTCAACCAATCACTATGTTCTATCAGTCCACTTCACTCTTTGAACATCAGCATTTTGTTCTACCAGCGATTTGGAGATCAAGAATGATGCAAAATGATCTCTTTCAGCCTACCCTTTTTTGATCTATGGAAGTTTTGTAAAGTATGGTAGTAAGTGGAAGGCGACAAATAAACTATTCTTACTTCTATAATGGTGATAAAGAGCAGTTCTAACCTTTCTATCACTTGGATTATAACAGGGAGAAAATACCTGGACTTTTTTTTTTTTTATTAGAAAGGAGGTACATGAAACCTTAATTAACTAATCGGAAAAGAGGTACTCTCGAAATATTCTTTAGTAGGATAGACAGACAATTCACAGGCGAGTTTTGAAATATATGGATGTCAAATTTTATGCAGAAAGTCGAATTCCTACCTGCAAAATGGTAGGAAAATGATATTATTTGCATACGTCAATGAAAATTCCCATTGTATATGGTTTAAATTGTTAGATAAGTGAAGTAATCTCACGTTAGAAAGAGATACAAGATGAAGTGAGTCATATACAATGATTAGACTCATTGCCTTAGAGTTTTAGGTTGAGATATGGCATCTTGGTTGTATATGAGCTTATTGGATTTGATCCAATTTTTCCCCCAAGTCTCTTATTTTTAAAAATAAACAAATCTGTGCTTTTCTTGTATGGAAAAAGCATATACTAACAATCCTCCATTAATGGTTCTTCTCAATTAGTGAATTGGAAAAGCATTCATTATGGAAGTACCACCATCAAGTTTCTTTTTCCATTGCCATTTGCTGATGTGAAAGGATCTCAGGAAAAAGCAAAACCATGAGCAAATTGACCTAGAAGAAACTTCAGCTTCAACTTCTATAAACCAATAACTAAACAGTAACTACTTGGAAAAAGAAAAAGTAAAGAGCAAGCACCATGGCAGGATCTGATAGTACGTGTTCCAAGTACGATACACAGGATTTGTGAACATGTCATACAATTTACAGAGAAAAAGGTTCCTGCTTTTTTTATTTTGTAACCATCCTGTCAGGTAATTTTCCAATAAGACCGGAACTTCCCATACAACAACTTGAACACGTTGGAACACCGTTACTTTTGTCTCGCCAATCCCACCACCATATATTTTCCAGGAAACACACAACATCCTGGAATGTGTTTCCTGGAAAAGAATCAACGTCACAATCTTCCCTGAGCAGGAAGCATTCCTGAGTCCTGACATACACAGTTGTTCTACACTCCGGATAATGTAACAGACTCAATTGACCTAACTTGGTTAAAATCTTTATGTGTTTTTACTTTTTATCTCTTTCTTTTATAATTTATATTCTTTTCTGCACATACTTTTCTGACCAACCCATTAATGGACTACAGATAGTAATCTACCATTTTTTAATGAGATATTGCACAGACCAATGGCCTAAAGAAGAACATGATGAAAAGATTCAAGTCTTTATGGAGAAGAATACAGAAAAAAGGAAAGCCAAAAGAAATTGCAAATGACTTCTGCATCCTCAATCAAGTACAGGTTAACCCTTTTGAGAAAAAGGAAAAAGAAAATCTTAGAAACTGGTTAGGAAGTTGCAAACAATGCTTGAACTTAACTGGTCACATACCACCAATTAGCTTCATATAATATCATAAACTCAGTGTTTAGCCCACTAACTAGCGAAGGGTACATAAAATACTCCTTGCGCGTGATGAAAGAAGAAATGGTATGATGCTTCATGACAGTGACTGGCATTTAAAACAGCAGTATGCTTATCCATGGAGGACCACTGAACAAGAAACCTGAGAGTTGGAATAAAGAGAGTGAAGTATAACAATAAGCTATGACAAGATCACACTTAACCTCTGCAGTATATTTTAACCTATGCAGTATTTTTTTTTTCCTAATTGGCTGTAGTATTTAGTATCAATGGGATTACATTGTGGATGGATGAATCCTGTCAAGAATGGCAATGCAGTTTTTTTCCATTCTGTCAGGGAAAACTCAATACTTTTCTGGAATGATGGACACCTGATGGATATTGATTCCAGATCTCCTCTGGTAAAGATTAGAACTTCCAGTTTGTTGTTGCACAACTTTTGTTAGAGGTTGTATTCATGAATTGAAGCTATAGCCTTTTATTGTTAGAGCATCACTATCAAATCTTGGCTATCTACAAGTAAGATTGAAGTTTGGGTCTATAGTAAATTGTGCACAGTCACTTATGGCAGTAAAATTGTGAACCAGAAAACATTTGCATCTCCAGGTTTTATACAACTTAACCCAGTCAGGATGAGATTCAAATTCTGAGATTGTTCATAATTTTCATAAAACATGTTTATATATCTTCATAATTTTCATAAAATGTGTTTATATATCTGAAATTATCAAGCCCCCAGAGATTGTCAACACCCGCATAATGCATTTTCATGTGCAAAAGTCTATATAAAGGTCCAAAGTTCAGATATGAATTAACCTGTTAAATGTGTTATGTGCATTTGCTGTAGGTACCTGAAAATCAATAAGTAATTCAGATAAAAGAAAGAAGCATCAACATGTTTATTTCAACCAGGTGGTGGTTTTGAATGCTTTGGCAAGAATTTACAGATACAAGTTCTAAAACAAAATCAAACCAGCAGCACAAGTTGCTAAACCATATCAAACTCCTGATGCAGCAAGAAAATTATTCACAATCACCCTATTCCTGAAAACAGAACACTATCACAGAACAATTCGCACCAATTATATGACATTTTTTGTACTACAGTTACAAGTCGTGCACCCGCCTGAGGACTAGTTATTGTTGGATCTTTGAAGAAACTGTTAAAGATTTTACTATCCTTGTTAAGAGCATACTAGAACACGACAACAGATGGATGATCCCAGTGGTTGTCTTGATCAAATCCAAAAGTAAATCATAGCCTGTCAAAATTAAGGCACAATGTTTATCTGATTCTTAGTCATATGCAAACAGAAACCTGAAGAAGTCAGTATTGCAAATGCAGAACATGTTAGACATCCACAAATATTAAAAAGGCCTGTGTTTTTGTGTATGATACTGGAAGAGATAGTGTGGGAGAACAAGACATACCTCCTGGAGAAGATCCAGAGCTGGCCTATCTGGAAGAGGTGATGTTTCAGCTTTTAGAGTTTTCATCTCAGATTTTATAGATTTAAGTTGTTCATTTATCTCCTTCAATAATTTCAATTCGTTATCTCTTACAGCAGCAATTTCTTGCTTGTTGAAAGTTCTCGACCTCTCCAGTTGCTCGATTCTTTGACTCAATTGCCCAAAGTCTGTTTGAGTGGCTACAGCAGCAAGATCTGGATGGGCAACAGACACATTGCAATCAATACTCATTCCATCTCTTGGCTTTTGTGGTCTCTTCTGACAACCTGGAGAAAGCACCATTGTCTTTATGCAATCAGTTTCGGCTTCCTTAACAGAATCAAAATATTCATCCGATGTCAGATCTGCACTCCCAAGCTCGTTTTTGCCTTTCATATGTAATATTTGACATTCCATCTTTGGAGCTTCAGAAGATTTACAAATCCTGATAGTTTCTGGAACTTCAATGATATCCTGCACACCTGGGGAGCAGGTAGCATTAACTATGATTTCCTTTTCTTGATAATTTTCAAGATGCTTAAATTGATCCGAGTGACCACATTCACCATCTTCCTCTCTTATAGAATCAAGAACATTTCCAGCGCTTGCTTGTGAAAATAATGATGGAGACCAGATACCACCTCTACTGAAGTTTGCTTTATGTCTTCCAGGATCTTTGCAGTCTGAAATATCCTTTACCCGATTGTCGAGCTTTTTAATCTGTTTCTGGTAGGAATTAGTGTGTCCAACAGCATAACCTCCTGACTTCTTCTCTAAATCATTCACTTCTTGGATTCCATTTTCATCAGTAATGCTTGTACTTGAATCTGGAGCAAGAATAGCCACGATTTTCCTTTCACCAGTACTTTTCTTGCCTTGAATCTGAGGCAGGGAATTGAGCTTCTTAACATTGATGTTAAGAACCTTTTCCCATAATGAATCATGCCTTTTCATGGAGATATCCTCTGGAAATTTATCTTCACAAACACCCAAATCATTGCAGCCCATGCTCAGGAGTCTGTATCTATAAGCATGCACTTGGAACTCCAGAGAAGCGATCTCCATTTCTCTCTGACATATGAGATCTTCAAAAACTGCCAAAGCCTCTTCTGCATGGCACATCTTTTCTTCAGCCATTCTCTTGTATTGACTGGCTTCCATCCTCAACGAGGCCTTCTCACCTTGTAACCGCAATATCATTGACAGGGCTTCATTAGCCGCAGTGGAAGAAGCTTCTCTTTCCACATCCAATTCAGTAGAAATCTGTTGGAGAAGTTGTTCCTGTGCATAAAGTGCTTCTTGTAAAGCGATAATATCAGTCTCAGACACAGCTAATTCATTACTTTCAGCCATCATATTACATGCAGAGCAATTCTTATATTTGCTTCAAACTAAATATATGAGCCCTGGAAAAGGAAAGACAGAAAGAAGGTAAATCTGATTATACTACAGTTGAAGCAGAATCACATCAGAATGTTAGGAAAACAGGTACTCAGGCACAGAAAGTTCTAACAAAACATGCTTACAACACACACAGAAACCAATCAGACACTGTTTAATCCTCAAGAATTCTGGTGAATCTGTGATGATATAGCAGAAACAATATGCCTAGTCAACTTCGTGATAACCCGCATAGAAAGTTGTACAGATAGAAAATTCCTATCCAACTTCGGCAACTAGGAAGACATCGAGAGAAAACCAGAAAAAGTTCCAGGAACAACTTTCAATCACCAAAATTTCGTTTTACACAATAAGCTAAAAATGAAGAACAAGACTGATAAAAGATTTATTAAAAAAAAATGACACCCGTCATGTCAGCTAGTTACCTGAAACGTGCAAGACAAAGATTCAGTGATCCTCGGAGCACAAGACAGTAAAGAAGAGAGCTGATGGGAAACAACCCCACTTTCTAAAACTTCATTGATGGAGTAGCCAAAAAGAGAGACCCCATCATTTCCAAACGTTTATTCAATACTTTTCCACTAAGCATGCTCGGATTCTGAAAGGGCTTGACAGTTAAAAGAGAATGAACTGATGCTATAGGATATTACAGTTATAAAGATAAAACCATGTTTAGACAGATTCCAGGACAGATTTACAAGCAGAATGTCTATATCTGGTGATTAACGAACGTTTCACAACTTCGACCAAGGGGGTTGTGGATAATCTCTTCTTTCAATATGTATAAATTATAGTTTATTTTCATGTTGTTCATGATTATTAACCTTAGTTTGATTCTACAGGAACTTATGATGTCGGAACTTTTCAAAAAGCAGTTCCAACGGTTATAACATGACCCCACGCGCCAGCAAGGAAGACACTTAGAATAGGACACTTGTCAATAACCCAGTTATGACTTATGGGTAAATGACTACTCAGCTATTTTTTCCCTAATTAAGATGGATTTTATTTTTTTTATTATCACATCCCCACGTGAGTTTACTAGAAATAACTTCTCTATTATGTAAAGGTAAGGTTGTATACTATCAACCTCCAACTCTGCTTTAATGCAGAACTTCGAAATATGATGATGATGATGAACTATTTATATAATCATATTTGATAATCGGGTTATTAGGTTAGTGGATTGAACCTAATCTACTTTTTTTAAAAATGCTCTTATAAGGAGCGACAATATATAAAATTAAAGAATGAAAAGATAATTGTGTCCAAAAGTTATTAAAAATTACTCAAACTGTCATCTTTTATTATTATTTTCCCTTCACCCAGTAGTAATGGTAGAAAAATATAGAAAAAGAAATAAACTTCAACTTGATTAATACGAAAAAAGAAAGTAGTAACTAGTAATATTTATTTATTTATTATATGTTTTATATTTTTATTAAAGTTACAAACTTAATTTTTGTGAAATTAAATATTTAAAATCAAAATATTCAAAGAATACTAAGATATAATATTCTATTTCTTTATAATTTTTTTTTTAAAATCATACCCTAATAAGTCATTTTATACATGAACAATAGTTAATTGATATAATTTGCTAATCAAATCAGTCCGCTGATAGAATCAATTAACAAATTACTCTCTTCGATTTGTCTCTCTCGGTTACCTAACTCTTGGCAGTTTTAGTCCACTTCAGATTTACTTCTAATGCCAAACTTGAGGAGAAAGAAACTGCATCACTGTTAGGTGGTGGTGGGTGAGGTTCGAGGAATGCCCAAGATGGCAGTATATTAATTACTTCTCACGAAATTTCCAACCTCTAACTCAACTAACTGCAAACTTGTCCTCAGTTTTAAAAGAGATTCATCAACTGCCACAATTTATCACTAGGAACATTACAAATTTCCACGAATGTGCAACTGAGTTTCCTGGAAGGTGCTTTAACAAGACAAAAGCACTTCACTTGGTTTGGAAGTTGAACAATGTCTCTCTGGATGCATTAATGTGTGTCACTTGTTTAGTCTACTGGAACCTCAACTTCCATTTTCAGACCGGAATTGCCAATAATCTGCATGGAATGTGGAGAGAATTATAAGCATTGCAGGTGAACTCTCAAGGAAAACAATCCGGCAGAGGAACCAATTAATAGGCAAGAGAAGCTACAGGTTCGGTCTCCTGTTACTATCGTAAACAAAGCCGGTGATGAATAACGGAAATACGACGGTTCATCACCGTATTAATGTCTAGCAGGAAAGGTTTTGGCATTGCCAATGGAATAACAGAAGTTCTCAAAAGTGTGCACACTTGACAGAGAGAAAGTGAATGGATTTGCATAGGATTTCTTTATCATTGATGATGTCTAAACCTTGAAACTATAATTCTCCATCAAGCAGGTAAACAACTTCATGCCATTTACAGCACCTTCTACTATTTCTAACAATGCTACCCATGCCTCCAGATCATGATGCTCACTCAAAATGCACAAACAGATAATTGAAACAATTCCTACTATCAAACATCAGGATAGACAAATCCCAGTTCTAACACTATCATTGAAACAGAACACACCTGACCCCAGTTCAAACAAAAGCTTCAAAGGTAAACATCTAAGATAGGAAACTAATGCTTCCCGTACCATCACAACCTACAGAATTTCCAAGTAATTTTATGTGAGAGAACTATTCTCTCAGTCCTTTTTAAAGCACAGGTTACAGAAATTCACAAATATAAATCCAAACATTTTCTTAAAATGTTGTGCTTTATGAAGTATGAATACCTTCACAAAGTCGGACAGAACTAGCAACGAATCTTTAGTATAATCAGCTTCTTCAAGGACTTGGGTTAACACTTGCTGTACCAAGCATGAACAAACAGCCAAAGTAAACAGACATTAGCACCAAATGTCCACATCAAATGTTTATGGTTTCAAGAAGTTCATCATTTCCTTTTTGTAACCTAACAAAGCATCCAAAAAAGTTACTGTCAATCAGCTCTATTGACAAATCTACAACTTGAATCTTCTTAATCCGCAAATTGAGTAAAGTACACGCAATTTGTATCAGCGAAATGAGTGTAGATCTCCATAAACCGATTCACTGCTTCTGTTTTTGCTAACTTGTACTATACAGTAAAAATTTCACTGAATGTAGTATCCAAAGAGATCTGTTAGTACGCCTTTATCCTACTATAAACGACAGACAGATAGAAAGAAATCCAACCTCTCTCTGCTGATGGGATATGAACTGTCCAGTCAAATCGTGCAATACATCCAACATGTCATTGAATGTAACTTTCCCGTTGCCATCGGAATCATAAACTTTGAAGATAACTATCCCAGAATGATAAAGTACAGAAATCAACCACTTTTTTGTCTGAACATTGGAGGAATCAAAACTTGGGCCAAAATAAAGAACAAATAAGGGGAGGCATTACATTCAATTTTCTGATGCAAAGAAGCACGAGGACTGAAAGCAGACAAGAATGCCACAAATTCCTTAAAGTTCAAGCCGTCCACTATCCTCAACAATCTCTACCCAAAAGACAAAACAAGACTCAAAACAACGTCAAATAAAAGAAAAAGACACTAACTTCACAGATAAATAAATACAAACATAGTTGAAAAACCTGCGAGAGAGGGTTCACGGCAAATTCGGGGACGGAAAGAAACTCCTCGGCGGAGATGAACCCTCCACAGTTCCGATCCAACTGACAAAACCTCTCGTACAATGAGACTATCTCTTGCTGCGAAACTGCCAACGAATCCCAGAAGCAAAAGTAAGTAAGGATCACGGAGCAAAACAAAAGTTTCGATCTTGGAAGGTTAAACGAGGACGTAAGAGTTGAAGGATCGTTACAGGTGTGGTTGCAGTGCTCCTGCACTTCTTCAATGTCGTATTGGGTGAGCATTGACGATGAACTTCCCATTGTGTTTCGATGATTCCCAGGGGATATTACACTGATTTGAGGCCTTGGATGTTTTGAGATCTAAGAAGCTTCGATGAAGTTGGTGACTTAACGTGAGCTTCCGCCGTCGATTCGTTGGGAGGCGCGATGTGACAGTAAACAACCTGTCGTTTTTTTTTTCTTTTTTTCTTTCTCCTTTGTCAACTAACAAACATTTCTCTTGCAGGCTTGATTATCAAGTCCTGATTCGATCGAAGTCAATACGTAGGACTGCAAAATTGGCCCGGCTGGGTTAACCAGATCACGGCCGAAACTGTTCGGCTCAACTAACTGGTCAGCTTATGGTCTGACGAAGTCATGAGTTGGTCAGTCCCGATCTGTCGGGTTACAAGCTGAGTCAGGAGCGGCCCTATCCGACTCTGGCTCTTTGTCATCCTTGTCAACAAGTCAGATTCAAATTTCGAAGTCAATAAGTTAGGTTTTGTCTGACCGAATCTCAAGCAAGAGCGATCATTTTCGGCAACTTCAATAGGCTTCTATTTTCGGGTCGCTTCCTGGTTTATTTGAAAATGGCGTAACAAAATTATCTTTGAGGAGGACTTCACTTAGCCTATCGATGGTTCTCGGGCAATTTTGGCCTATGTCAACGGGATAGTCAGCACTAGTATCATGAAAGGATGTGTCTATGGGCCTCAGGGGTTAGCTGTGAGCTAATTGATGGGCTGGACTAAACCCATAAAAGGCTGGGTTAAACTCAATATCGATGGAGCCGTCAAAATTGTGGCTCACTTTGTCACGATTGGTGGGCTAATTAGGGATTGGCGAGATCAGTGGTGTGGGGGCTTCCTGCAACATATTGGCCGGAGCTCACCACTTGTGACGGAACTATGGGGAGTCCACTTGGGACTTACCTTGGCATGAAATTTGGGTTTCCGGCGAGTGATTCTTGAGATGGATTCCTTGGAGATAATCAATATCCTCTCTTCTTCTAGGTTCCCATTGACTGACTTTTCCTTTTTGCTGACAGGTATTCGAGAGCTGTTACGTCGAGATTGAGACTTGAAGCTCCAACATGTGCCTCGGGAAGGCAATCAGAGTGTGGACAGTTTTGCTGCTCTTGCTGCTTACGCTAACCCCGGAGTCCACCCCCTTCAGGAGGCGCCTTTGCTTGTCCTCGCCCCTATATCCCGTGATTCTCAGGGTATTTTGTATCGCAGATATCTGCCCTAACTTTCTCTCGTTTTCCTTTCCCTTATATGCAAAAAAAAAAAGTTTGTTCGACCAGAGATCAACAAAATAAAGTCATTTAAAAATCAAATAAAAAGATCTGGATTGGTTACTGAATTAGAATTTGGCCTTATTTGGCAATCATTGCATTAATTGTTAGCTGATTTTATCAGCTGATTTGATCAGCAGATTACATTAGCTGTTTGTTAAAGATGTTTGGTAAAATTAACTGTTTAGTATTAGCTGTTTATGTGTAAAATGACTTATGAAGACATGAATTTTAAAAAATTATAAGAGTATAAATATTATATATCTTAGTATTTCGTTGAATATTTTTATAGAAATTTAGATTTTAGATATTTAATTCTACAAAAATTAAGTTTATAACTCAAATAAAAAATATAGAACGTATAATAATAATAATAATAATAAAAGAACAACAATAACAAAAACAACAACAATAATAATGATGATGATGATACATTCAAATATAAAATATAATTGTAATTAAGCATAAATTGACTTGCAAAAATTAATTAATGTATAACTTTACTTATTTAGGAGGGTATAATTGATTTTTCGCCTCCACATATTTAGCTAAAGATGAAAAGGCTACTCAAGACCCTGGTATTGTACAGCTTTTCTAAAATAAGCGTTTTGATATAAATCAGCTAACTATTTATGTTCTTACCAAACAATACTTTCAGTTGTTTGAAATAGTCAAACAGTTGAAAGACACCAATCGTCTAATTTTTAGTTGATTCGATATTCACTAAACGCAACCTTTATATTGCCCAAGGTTGATCGAGCTTGAATTTAAACTCGTTTGCCTTGATCATATCTGGCTTGGAGTTGAGCTCGAACTTTTAAATACGTGATAAAATATAATAAAAATAAATTATTTGTAATATTTATAATATCACAAGTAAATTTCCTTACCTTATAGTTATTAATATTGACATATTAATGAAAAATGGAGACAATACTAATCTTTTAAGTTTTTGTAATTTAATATAAAATATTTTAAATTTTCTAATTTAACAATTAATTTTTAAAAATATATAAATTATGTCAAATTTTAATTTTATTGATAGATTATAGAAATAATAATTTAATTTGCACAAAATTTTAAAATATTTCATAAAATTTCAAAAACTATTTTAATTTAGGGACCAAGCTCGATCGAGTAGGCCCAAACTCAAAGAGACCCAAAGCGAAACGATAATTCGGTTGCACCTGCACGATGCTTCCTACGGTGTAAAAAAATTGACAGAGAGAAACAGCGCAAGTTGTGAGGTTAGAGTCCACCACCACCGTCTCAAATCAGCAGTCTTGTTCTTCTTCTTGTTGTTGTTGGAAAATCTCCATCTTTATGCTCTGCTTGCTAGTGCTGGGTTTCAATTAACGAGTACTTGTGGATTTAGGGTCCTCAGGAAAAGGTCGAATGTTATCTATGTATTTAACCTGATTAGTTATGAATTTATGCATTTTTGTTGTTGCAGGTGTGCATTCTGCGAAGTTCCTTCTTTAGTGGAAGATGGTAAGTTTATTCCCGTTTGTGGGTATCTATCATTTATGATAATTGATCTTAGTTTTCCTGGAAATTTAGTTTTTTATTTTGATTATTTTGCTTGATTTACGTTTAAGAACACCTTATAAAATTTCTCCTTTAGATTCCACTTTGGTGGGGTAGCATTTGCGGAAAACTTGATGCTTGTGGATGAATTGAGATGTTTTTTGGTCTCTTTATTGATTGAAAATGGATGGATTGAAATATTTAGTTGTGAACAGAACGTTGTTCTATTCATTATTCTGTTTTGTTGCTTTAGAAAGATTCACTTTCTTGATTGATAACTTGAACACTGTTAAAACGAATTTAAAGGGTCTGGTGTACTGAAACTTGTATGATTCCTTCCTATTCATCAGATGCTGTTTTCATCACTTTTACATTTTCAAGCCATAAAATAGTTTAGTGGTAGAGTTTTGTTGGACCTCACTATGCTCGGTTTGTTTTTATTGTGATCTTTTCAGTCAATGTATATTTGAGTTAAGCGTAACAAGACGACATACTTTATTCAATGTGATCCAACTGAGAAGATTCTGGGCATCAAGCAGAAATTGAATGTTCTCATAGATCAACCAGTGAATGACCAGCAACTGATCTTATTTGCAACTGGGGAAGTGTTGGAGGACTCAAAGTCGTTGGCAGAGCAAAAGGTAGTTCTTTCAATCTTATATGTGTAATTACCTCATGGAAAGCCTGGCAATTGGATCTTTAATATCCATTTCAGCTTCTGCAATTTGTGAAAGGCATGTTCATGTTGGGTTAAACGATTTCTTTTTAGGTTGAAAATGACACCATCGTGGCTCTTACCTTGAGAAAAGGTTCGGTTTCTTTCATTTGCTTGCTGTTTTGTTACTCCAATCACAAAAACAATAAGAATGTTACGTTTGTGGCTTGCATTATTTCTGTTTATATATCACTTTATATATGAATTAAAAGGTGATTGTTATGCATTACTACCATAATGAAATTCTCTGTAGTACTAGATGTGAGCAGCTAAAGCCATTTGGAGATTCACTTATTCCAAGCTGCAGTTGTGTCGGAGTTCTGTTTCCATACCGAACTGATTGGATAATCTCGAAAAAATTTTAATCTTACTCCATGGAAACTCTCTAGGGAACACTGAATCGATATATTTGAACCAACGACCGTTCCTATCTCTTTCTCATTTTCATTGTTCACTTGCCTTCTCATCTTTTGAATTTATTGTCATGCAATCCAATAGAACTAGCACTGTAATGAGTAAGATTGACATGGAGAAATTGCATGACCTATTTGTAGTTGTCTGGCTTCCATCTTTGGTTTCAGAAATTTAAAGGAAAATGTATAGTTTGAAACGATATCTTTGATGGCTATTGTGCAATACACTGTTGACCTGTGGATTGAAATTTTTTTCTTGCCCTGTATCCAGATGGCAACGAGTTTGAGGAAGTTAACATTGAACAACTGAATGATTTCTACCAATCTCGTGATACGGATGCTGGTAATTGGTGAAGTTAAAACTCTGCAAACTTGCAGATCCAGGATCCTTAAGGCATGTATCCTAGGAATCCTGTTATTGTTGTTCCATGTACTATAACAGCATATAATTGCAGAACATGCTCTTCCATGCAGTGCAATTACAGTTCTCATAAGGACCTCCAAGTACTTGTGGTTTTCTTAACATTTGTATACTTTGGAGTATGTAACTAAGAAAACAAATGGCAGATCATGTCTTTGAGAGGCCAAGGGGAAGATGTCCTCTGATGTGATCAAGAAGGTTATGATCTTCACTGTATAACACTTTTAGCACCAGTCAATACCTATGAAATTACAGATTGAAGTCAGTTAAAGCAGGCTAAGAAAGCATTGGCTTACATGTGTAAAAGTTCAAAGTTAGTCAACTTATGAGGGATGCCTGAAGCTCGAATGAGATCAAGTTCAAATCAAAGCTTGTTGAAGTTTGATGGTGTTAGAACCTAACAGTCCACCTGATTTATTGTCATCTCTACATTTAGTTAACCTCTTAAATAGTATGATATAAATAAATAAATGACTAAACAAAAATAAAAGTAAAAATACACAATAAATAATAAATAAAGGTAAAATAGGTAAGTAAATCATTTATGTTGTTGGATCTAGAGATCATCTACGTGTATAATGAGTTTGTAATTGAGTTATATTTTGTAGGTAGAGAGAGTTTTTTTTTTCCGTTTACACTACCGGTAGCTGAATCCATTGGGCCGACTAATCCGGTGCAGGGCTTAGCCACAGTTAACGCTCTTTCGCCCCAGTATTTTTAGTGGGAATCGAACCCGAGAGTTCTTTGTGGGTAGAGAGATTGAAAAGGACATGTTTGGGACCAAGCCAACAAACAATGTGACATGCTCAGACATGGCATATGCATGGCCTAGATTCACCCTACATTTGTATTTAACAATAACTTTAATACATTTTTAAAAATATTTTTTGTCATTTTTTTCCCATAAATATAAATCAAAATTCAAGAGTTTGTTGTTAGATCCAAAGTTAGAGTTAGACATTTTGTTTTAATTTTTATATTTAAAAAATTATAAATTATTAGTTAATTATTATATGATTTTTTCATTAAAAACCGAATTTGATGGTATTTTGAGTTAAAAATAGATAAAATTTTATTGTGATATAATTATAACTAAAAATATTATTTAAAAAAATTACAAGAAATTTTGTTAGATATTTTCTTATTTGGTGGACAATGATTAATTGTATTTTAACAATTTTAATAACTTATTAATTAAACCAAGTGTATTTGATCTAAATAAAGATAATAAAGTGGTTTAATAAAGGATCTTGATTAATGGGCCGAAATTTGGAAGGCAAATGAACCCCGATTAATGTGAACCAGACTCGTATCAGACTTGTGATGGGAAAGTCTGATATGGATGCTATATATAGAAGATTAAAGTCTTTTATAGCTATTTGTAGCAAATTGTAAACGTACGGATATTCTGACTTATTTAGAGGTTAACATATATAAAAAATACAAAAAGGCTTTAACACATTTCGTTTAGTAGATCCCGTGAAGGTGTCGGGAGATTCGCTCTCATTTCAACCTTGGAAAGCTCATCTAGATGTTATGGAACCGAAATAAGGTATTTCTGCATTTTTTCGTTATTTCTTTTTCACGTTCGATCTGAAATACGTAATTAAGATTCAAGTTACGTATTATAATTTTAATGTATTTGATTATAAAAGTCAATTTGTTAAACAAGTTAATTGATTTTGATTCAACGATATGTAAAAATGATTGACCTAAAATATGATTTGATTTATTGAAGGAAACAAATAACAAACAAAAACCATATTTTATGTTCGTTTTCTACTTTACAGTACAGACAAAAGGATTGATGGATGGAGACAAGATGAAGAACGTGTTGTGTGAAATTGAAAGTTACTTAACATATGATGTGTCTTTATCATGTCCCTCGGGTGTCTGGAGCCCAAATACTAATCAACCCTAAGTGTTCTATAGATTTTAATATAAATTAAATTTTATTTATTCACAATACATAATTTATAAATTATTTTATATTTAAATTTTGCAATTAAATTATAGAAAATACAACTATTTCACTCATATTTTATAAATAAAAATTGTCATAATTATTATAAATGAATCTAATTTTTTTTAGTTTTATAATCATCAACCCAAAGTCTTTCATCACTTAATTTTATTTAAATTCATTAAGCTATTAAATTACAATTAAAAATAAATGAGTATAATATGTTTTTAAATTATTTCAAAATGGTAAACCTATTACAAATTTTGACATAAATTAATCCTCCAAGCCACTAAATGAAAGTTATAATTAAACTTGAGATCAAATAGGGTTAGGTTAAGTCAATATCGAATCACTTTTTAGTTTGGTTCAGTCGGAGTGACTTTAACGTAATTCAATTTCATTTAGGTCACGTTTTGGTTAGGTTCAAGTTGTGTGGCTTTAATCTAGTTCGAGCTCGTTCGGGGCACTCAAAATAACATTGTTTTGATTTTACTTATGTTAATGGTATCATTTTGGTCTTAAATATTTTAAACTTACTAATCAAAATGATGTCGTTTCGAAAAGTTTAACAAAAACGACACATTCTAAACAATTAATTTCAGTCAAAATTTGATCTAAAACTCGATTAATTTATATACGATTCGTTAACTGCAAACTAATCAAAATGACGTCGTTTTGATAAGTTAAACTTACCTATTAAAATGACGTCATTTTAAAAAATTAAACAGAAACTACTTATTTTAAAGAATATATTTGGGTCAAAACCGACCTAAAACTCGATTAACTCAATTATAATTTGTTAACTTCAAACCAATCAAAATGATATTATTTTGAAAAGTTAAACTTACCAACTTATTTTAAAGAATAGATTTCAATTAAAACAAACCTAAAGTTTGACCAATTTACATACAAGAATCAAATTTAACTTGTCAATCCTAACAATAATGAAGTTGATCAAATAAATTCTGGAGGGATATCTTTCAACAATACCAAGTCCTGTTTAGTTGAGGGGTTAGTAATGAAACAGGGTGGAACGTAACACACTTTTATCGTTTGGTTAAAAATTTTATAATCGAATAAAATGGAATAAGATGGAAGTGAAAGGTTTCATATTACGTTCCATTATATCATAAACAACGAAAGTAATAAACTTCTAATTTTGGGAGTTTAGGATGGAATGTAAACTAATAAATACATATTATCTAATATACTCCAATAAATTTTCTTAGTATCAATTATTTCTTCTAACCCTAACCCCCTTTTTTCATACTCATTTATTACGGTCCACAATAATTGTATATAATTAATAATATTTTTATATTATTTCTCCTTACCTTAATAATAATATTTTTATATTATTAATAATAA